>CAEGAG010065714.1:0-10123 GCA_903067065.1 Brachyrhaphis terrabensis
ATTTAATATTAACCTTGATTAATAGACTGTCAACCACAATTTGCATAAATATTTATTACGTATTTTACAGTTTGAACATTTCATTCACTACATAAGTCAGTAATGAAGCACTCTGAAATAACATTTTTCTTCACATTTAAAGGAAGAAAGCAGTTTTTTCATTTATATAGTATAAAAATAAACTTTCTAAGGACATGTTGCAAATTTTCAGTGTCAATATTTCATCTTTCTTCTTGTGAAGGATTGAAGCCAGGCGCCTTGTTCTCTTCATAGGTAGATTTTCATTTCTGCCTCTTCCCATTTAACTTTCCAGTTTTCACAGCATTTGCTTCAAAGTTTTTAGGTCGCCCTATTGGTCTACCTGTGCCCCTTCTTCTAGTTTTAGGTCTGTAAAACCCTTCCATTCGAGTCTCATCGTCAGTAATCTGTGCATCATAATCTGTGTCCTGTTCCTCTTCATCACTGTCAAGATCCTGGTTTATACTGTCCCTGAACATGTTAGATTTAGAATTGTTAGCGTCTCTTTTCTGGTTGATTTTTGTATCCGTCTCTTCTTCTGGTCCAGAATGTTCAGGGTGATAACGTTGGATGTGGTTCTTTAAGCTCACGTTGTGATTAAAGCACTTGTCACAGCGCTGACACTTGTAAGGCCTCTCCCCAGTGTGCAGGCGCATGTGAGACTTCAAATGACTTGACTGGTTGAAGCCACGCTGGCAAACTGAACACTTGTATGGTTTTGCGCCAGTATGGATCAATAAATGTCTCTGAATGGAAAGGGCACGGAAGAACTCAACCCCACAGAAGCGACATTTCAACTCTATTGTCCCTCTGTGGTTTTCCAGGTGGATTCTGCGCTCCTTGTTTGTGGCAAAAGTCTCCAAACAGTCTGGACATTTGTACGGTTTCCCTTGGGTAATATGGATCTGCTCATGTGCAAATTTGTCTGCCTTCAACTTAAACGTAACATTGCAGAATTTGCAATTAAACTCATAGTCCTCATTGTGAATTCTGCTGTGAAAATTCAAAGCCACCTCATTGACACATCTTTTCCCACAAATGTGACAGGAATAAGGCTTCACTTTGTGCTCACAGGTATGAGATTTTCGTCTATCAAAGAACCTTCCGCAGTCCGTGCAGAGTTGACTGTGTATGGGGGTGAGTGAAAGATAATCGCAGTAATCAATATGGTCTACAGAATCATTGCTTTGTTTTGCAGGAAATAATTTCACGGGGAAAACACCCCGCGCTGGCTTCCAGTCCTCGTCCGAATCCATTTCACCCGAATCACTTGATTCCACTGATTCGTCTTTAGGGTCACTCTCCTCATCAAGAACAGCATCAATCTCGGGAACCTCTGAGATGATGCTGGAGGTTGCATCTTCTGTTGCAGCCTGTGGCAAGAAGCATAATTGGTTTATTATATATTAAGCATAACAGGAAAAGGGGGGAAAATACTTTAAATGTATATAATTTATTTTTAATAGAATGAAGGCCCTTTGGAAAAAATTTTAACATCAGCCAGTCTGTATCTGTCCATTGCTCATAACCTGGAGACACAATTTTGATCTAAACTTGACTCCGGGTTCATGCGTAAATTCCACCTCATTTTCAGCTGAGAGGGGAACACTTACCTCCCGCTCAGAGCTCTCCTCAGCTCCCATATTAAAACACAATGACGGAACAGCACCGGGCTTCAGCTGGACTCTGTCATTCACATCAACAAGACAGTCGTCTGGAAAGTGTTCGCTACAAACAGAGATATCAGTCCATGACGACTCCTTAAAACACTGCTTGTTGACTTTAGCTATAAACATGACCCATTCCAGTCTCTCCTCCGGATCGTCTGGTAATTTAAATCGCTGCGCACTGCGACGCGACGAATTACATCCAGCAACTGAGCACATCCCGGGTGTGCGTTTCGTTTTCTCTGGCTCTTAAGCAACCTCTTGAGAAATGTTTCAAATACGCAACGTTAAAGTAGGAAGCGGCATTTTTTCTGGCAGCTGCATTGAGCTAAATTAGCTAGCGGTATCTGTTTGGGTTGATAGTCGGATGGGCGGAGTTTCGTCAGAGGGTACGAATGGTTTAATGTCAAGCGTACACCGGTAATGAGTTCAAAGCACATCGAAACGCGGTTACGTTCAATTCTAAGTGAATGAACAGCGAAGACCCAATTATTATTATTATTATTATTATTATTATTATTATTATTATTATTATTATTATTATTATTATTATTATGTTCAGGTAGTCATTAATATTAATTTCAGTCAGTGCCACAAGATGGCGCCAATTATCTTTAAGTTCTCTGTGTTCCGTTTTTAAAGTTCTGTTACATCCAAGACATATTTTTACTTTATGGAATTAAATGATATGCTACTATGATTGAAAAATATTTGTACACAAAACCTTAAGAGAAAGAAGTTTAACAAAAAGATGAGATTAAATTAAAACAAGTGATCTGTAAGTAGACTGCATTTGATCATTCCNAGTCCTGAAATGCACCGGAAACCATTTGTTAGGCCTCAAAGTGTTAATTTAATAATTTTTTACACAAGGCTAGATAATTTTTTTTCCCATAATAAAGAGGATATTATTACAATAATTACTGTAATTTGTGCAGTTTATCATTGTCAAATATTAAAATTTTGGTATTCTAAGCATTTAAAGGGTTTAGTGCCAAGTATTAAAGCTACCAAAGAGGTTGTGATATGAATGACCTGGATTGCCAAACAAGGAATTTTTGGGTTTAAATTAATACTTTTTTTAACCATGCATTTTCTACACATTGTTCTTGTGTGTGGTGGGATGAAGGGTCAATAATTGACAAAGGTCTATAATGGACAGATCTTTACACCAGTCCATCATAGGACATTTTAAAGCGTGAAATGCTCAAAAGTTTCCTGGTACATATCTGTGTTTACTCTGGACAATAGAAAACACACTAGCAGATGACATGGCACCCCAAATCAAACTTTTCACCGGACTTCAAGGTCCCACAGTCCACTCTTTCTGCAGACTTTGGTATCTTAATTTCCAAATGAAATTCAAACCTCATCCTTTTGAGCAATTTCACATTCATGACTGTACACTGGTGAAAAATTATCATCCATAAAGTCATGGATGAATAACTTTGAAGAAACAACTTAACTGGCCTTGACAGACTCCTGATCTGAACCAAGTAGAATACCTTTGGGGTCAAATAGAGTGGAGATTGTTGACCAGGTATACTCATCCAACATCAGTGTTTGACCTCACCAATGTGCTACTTAAGGGATGGTCAAAAACGTCCATAAACACACTCCTAAACCTTGTAGAGAACTTTGTCAAAAACGCAGAAGATAGAACTCCATTTGCTTGACCTACATGATTGTAAACCCTTTGGTTTAAGGATGAGGTATTACTCATGCTCAAATTTGTGAGCAGATGAAAATATCTCAGTCTAGTTTCAATACTAAACTTTTTAAAATGAAGACTAAGATTAAATCTATAATACAAAATGTGTTGATGTATGGAAAAAGTATTGACCTAAGAAGGTTAAAATGTACTCCTTCATCTAAGTCTGTGTTGCTTTAAACTTAAACTTAACCTTTAAACTTTACCCTTTTCACATTTTGTCTTTCAAGCATTTTGGGTGTCTGCAACCTAAATACTTAAAATTCTTCTATGAAGGAGTTTCATTCCCATGGGAAAGAAGCTTTCTAAAATATGTCAGAAATGATGACCCAATGTCTGACCTTTAAAAAGTCATTTATAACTGATACCCCACACATTTGTATCTAAAGTTTGGTACAATGGATTGAGGAAAAAGCCATAACCCACATGTGCCATGTGGGTTATGTGCCATTCTGGTGAATTCTGGGAATTCACCAGAATTCCCAGAAGATGAGGAATTCTGGTGAAAAAATAAAAAACTAAACAAGTCTGGACTAGGGCAGAGAGGATGTGAGCTGTTGAGATATTTTAGATGTTTTCAACAGTGAAGCTCATATGGGAAAACACAGAGACCGAACTCGTGGTATGCTATGCCATTAATCTTAGAGCGAACGTCTATCTGGCCAAGTGACTGACAACAATGTGAAGACTTGCCAACATTCCTTTGTGAATTCGAAAGGCAGCTGACATGTTTCGACTGTGCGTTTCGCTCTTTTTCCCAGAATTGGTATGATGCAGGAAGATGGAGTGTAAATGTTGGTCAAGAGGAAGTGGGAGATTCTTTTATAAAACCAAAAAATTTTATTTTTTTTTCCTTCTGCAGTTTTTTGGACCAATTTGCTCTTATTTCTTTGGCTCAGTACCCTGGTAATTTATATCAGGCTGAAATCAGTATGAATGATATGGGGTTGTTAACAAACCATGCAAATTATGTTGCACTGCTTAGGTTAGTGTCCTTTGTTGGCATTTGCGCTGCAACAACATACCAACAATAACTCTAAATCCTCAAAGAATCGTAATTTTTCATCCATCATAAAACCCTGAGCATGAATGTAGAGACTGAAAATATCCCTGTCACTTTCAAACAGAAAGTTTTTCAGCATCTTTGTGAAAGGACGCTGAAGTCGTGAATGTGTTTTGGTTTTGTTTGCTCAAGTGCCATGTGTTTGAGGCAATGAAAAGTGTTGCGAAAAGGGATCTGTTCCTCTACGGATTTCTTCTGTTCTGGCTTTTTTGTTTCACTTAAAATATAAAACAGTGTCAGGGTTATAGACTTAAAGCAACATACTGTGTCAAACTCTTTTTAGAGTGAAATCATTCCAAGGCTGGATTAACCTTTATTTGATCTTGGACCCAAATTAGGTCGCTTTACCCAACACCTTCTTATTGTCGGGTACGTATGCATCCTTTCATTGTTTGTATAAAAATATTTGTGAGTGCTTTTAGAGCATGAACATACATCTTCAGTCAAGAATCATCACATCATGTGCTGAAAACTTTGTGTTATTTTAAAAAATGCATTACAGCTTTATTACGTGCACTTATGGCACCATTATGTTGATGGTCCACATCTCAGTCATTCCCATAGTCAAGTTGCTCTTTGAAGCCTTAGGGTCTCTGCTGCTGCAAACTGGTTCCACTCTAAATCTATGGCTCGGTGTGGATCAGAGACATCTATTTGGAAATGGATACTGATAACAGAGCTCTCTATCCTCCCTTCATTACATCCTGTTGCATGTCCAATAATACTTCATAAACACCTCCGGGTGGAGGGGGAGCTGAATCAGAGGCAATAAAAGCGTTTGGGAATGTAACATGTTAGCAAAAGGTACATGAGGAATTTCAAACAGCATTAGAGGCTAATCTGGCAAACCTGTTTTTGTCTCGTATAGGGTTACGTGTCCTCGTGAGAATGTGATCTATGTCAAGCCTCCTCTTCATGGCAAGAAGAGAACAAGAGAACAGGCCACCCGAGAAAGTTGAACCCGAAAGAATGCGGCTCTGGTATTCATTAATGAAGAGAGCTCTTTGCAGTGGTGGAACAAGAGGGCAGGAATGAGAGGATAGTTGACAATGATACAGGAGTGGTGGAAAAAAACACTTTTCAAGAGAAAATGATGATTTATTAACACCTCAGTAAAAACTGGTGCTTACTGCGTGAAATAAAATGCAATAAGTCAGTTAATGTTTATGGGAACATTTATTGTTTTATGAAATGTTGCATGAATTCAACAGTTGATTTCACCAAAAAAATGCCTGTTTTTGAACTCAACTTATGATTGGTTGTTTACAGCTTGACAAGGCCGTGATTGTCAGCATATAACTTACAAAATAACTCTTTGGTATCCTGCTCAGAGCACTACTGTATCTAAAATAATAATACAAACATCTGTTATAAAATATATAATAAAATTAATTAACCTGTTTGTTAGTTTGCAACTCACAGTAAACAAAACACTAACCTTTTTGGCCCCTCAGTGGTAATCAAACCAGCAGAATCACCACATCAGGACTCACACTCACTACTATCACACATGCAAACATACTTTTGAGAGGATGGGGGTAAAAATAATAATAATAAAATTACACAACAACATCCCAAAACTACACTTCTTCAACACCAGGTCTCTGTCAGTTTAAATAATTATAATAAAAACACACTCTATATATTATGGACCTCATTGTTCACATATCTCCAAACCTTTGCAGAACCAGCTGCTCAGGCTGGAGAAACATGAGCAGTGGGATTTTCAGATCATGTGTTATCAGTTTAAATTAACGAGATCGGGGCAGACCTCCAAAAAGAGATCATCAGTGTGATGGGAAAGCAATTATTCAAAATGTATCCCACAAAAGAAAAAGAAGAGAGGAAACACAGGTCAGAAAGTTAACCCCTTGCTGAATATTCAACAAAAACAATTGAAATTATTAATATTTAGGGAATGTGGAAACCATATAAGGTAAGAACATAGCTCATTAACTTAGTGGGGAAAAAAAAAAAGATAATAATAATAATAAAATTAAGAATATTAATAAAGGGGATAAGCAGCATTTTTATATTCATAGATAGAAATATTTATATAAATAGCATGACATATACTCTATGAGAATATATCGCCATATTACAATCCGCAATACTGTCCAAGTACCTCAGAGGATTCATCTTTTCTCAGCGCGCCGGGCAGACCGCCTGCAGGTGACCGACTCAGTGTGAGAAAGATGTTCAGAGCCCAGCTCTGCTGCCAACATGTGAAAAAAAAAAAAAAAACTGTCCGTTTCTCAAACGTTGCCCCTTTTAACTCCCCAACTTTCATGCATTCACATATTTGTCTCATTCTCTTTTCTTGCAGTCTTCACAGATACCCAAAAGGTTTTTTTTTTTTTCGTCCTTTCATTCAGAATCCAAATCACAGTGGCTTAA
Organism: Brachyrhaphis terrabensis; assembly: GCA_903067065.1. NCBI lineage: Eukaryota > Metazoa > Chordata > Actinopteri > Cyprinodontiformes > Poeciliidae > Brachyrhaphis > Brachyrhaphis terrabensis. The sequence goes on from CAEGAG010065714.1 coordinate 6,857, forward strand.
ATAAAAATTTCCACTGCCTCCGACTCCAGATCATCCAGGCCTCTGAAGGGATTTGACAGCATCTTCGTCGGTGCTGCCTTGTCTGCAGGATAAAAAAAAAGACGGAAGAGAAATATTACATATACTGTATGTTTGAAGGTGAAAAGGCTGGAAAAAGTTTTGCACTGACTGAAAAGGTTAAAGAAAATTCTCCACAGTCACAGAAAACAGTCTGGTAAATGTGCTCAGTCAACAGATTCAAATGACTTCCCAACCATGCACATTCCACAGATCACAAATTATAAAGCGTGACCTCCACTGATGCAATGTGACCAGCTGGTTAATCCTCACCATGGTTAATCAATGTAAGGGAGGACAAAAATGACTGGATGTATGCATTTTCAATTCTTAGCTTTATAATGTGTGATGTTGGAGCTTCAAGCTGCGATTCTGATTGGCTGCTTACCGTTGCTTAGCTTAGTTGTGCTGGTTTCCTCTGTAGGTTTGGTTTCCTCCGGCTGCTTTTCGAGCATTGAAGGTTCAGACTGGGCAGAGAACTGACGGACTGGCAAAGTCTCATCGTCTGACAGATTTTTGCCTGAAGATCCCGTCACGGAAAATGTCAGCATCGGACTTTCAAACATTCAGTAATTTGTAAAAGGTTCATAATGATTCTGACCTTTAATCTTGGTGCACGGTGTGCTGATGGAGGGAGTGGAGGAAGCCGGTCGGAGTGGAGCTCCCACCGTGTTCACGAGGTTTGTTCGAGGACTCTGCTCATCCTTCTGACTTTGATCCTGATGCAGCCGCTGGTTGAGAATCTTTATCACAGCGTCTTTTTCCAGTATCTGAGCATAAAGGGCTCGAATTCTGAAGTGAAAAAGGAATAAAATAACAGGTTAAAAAGACAAACAAACACATAAAGCAAAAAGATCATTTTCATCCTTGTTTTCTGATTATTTACCTGTTTTCCATTTCCTGATTCCTGTGATCGGGAAGTGGCAAATCCTCGTTAAAGCTGTTGTTAGAGGAGTGGCAGGGTGAGTGGTTAATGATGGTGGTGTCTCTGGAAAAAACAAACAAATAAATAAATGAATATGAAATCATTCTTTGCTTAATTTCAAACTGGGATAAGCTTAAGCTTATTAGTCCAACTAAACACTGGTAAAAGGTTAAGAACCTCTGAGCAGCAGCAGTGGCAGCCACCTCCATGGCAAACTGCCTCATGGTGCTCTCCTCCAGGTACTTCTGTTCCCAACGCACCATGTCGGCTTCGAGGGCCAGGATCCGCTCCTCGCGCTCACGCAGGCGCTCTTGGAGTGAATTCACAGTCAGTCCCGGCGGCTGAGACTGCCTCTGAAATGAACAGATGGAATATTTTTTAAAACTCACTGATCTGAAACGTCATGTTCAGTCACTGCTGTGCTTGGCAACGAGGTTTACCTGCTGCGCCCTCAGACTCCTCAGCTCCTGCTCCAACCTCGTCCTGAGCTTCATCTCTAGGCTCTCCCTCTTCTCGCACGTTGACTGCAGCTGAGCCAGCGCGCTCTGGAGCCTCTCCACTTTCTCTACGTACGCCCTCTTCCTCCTCAGCTCATCCTCGAGCTGACGCCCTCGTCCCCGAGCCGCCTCCAGAGCGTCCTCAAGCCGCTTTGTCCTGAGGCTCTGCTCCTCTACTGTCGATCGCAGGCGCTGCATCTCCCGTTCCATACGGTCCCGCTCAGCGTTCTGCTCCTCATCTGAAAAAAAAATTGAGAATGGAAAGGTGAACCTTGACACATAGCAGGAGAAAAATTGATTCATTTTCTTTATTACTGCATGCAACAAAACTCTAACCATTTTAGGCTATAAACACATCAACCACCATCATATATGTAAGATGTACTTCTTTCTGTTTTATAAAAAAAATTGTCTACAAATAGGAACCTATACTTTGATGCATAAGTTAGAAAATCCTAGGGGTGATTAGAAAGGATCACCCCTATTAGAAACCCTGCAACACGCATTTTTCTCTTTTTGAATGGGAAAAAAAAGCATTATTGGCATCAGACAAAGTTGGAATCAGCAGGCCAGATGATGAAGAAAAAGCCTGATCGCTGCATTTCTGTAAGAAACGGTTTCCAGAACACACGTAATAATTTCCAGAGCTGCAACATGTTGCCCAGTGTTCTTCATTTGGTGAAGCAGTTCTGGAATGTTAAAAAGAAAAAGGGAAGAGGAGAAGGAGAAGGGAAGTGGTGGTGGGGGGGAGCTTCCCCATCCCTTTGACCCACATAGCACAAAACATTCCTCATCAAGGCCATACAAACGCCAGCGCTCAGCTTGAGTCCAGATTCCCAAACAGACACCATAAATTGCACTCCCAACAGGTGGGGGCATGGGGATGCTCATTCCTACCACTTCATTTCCTTTTGAAAAAAGCTGCATGAATTGAATTCCCTGCAATTAAACCCTCTTAGCAAATGAGTCAAGGTTATGCAAGTGAAATTCCTTTGCGCAAAAAGCTCCAGAAAGAGGCCCTATGCTGCAATCTAGTTCAGTCGTGCATCGTGTTTCTAAAAGGGGCTCTGGTAAAATTTCAGCTAAAGGCCATCTGGTTACTGCCAGCCTGAGTCTTTCTCTGGGGGAGTAAATTTTTACAATCATTGTGAGTCGCACATCAAAGGTATGAACACTCTGTCACACTGAGGTGCCAAGGAAACCTTAATCCTTTCAAATTGGGACTTTTGGGACACAACCTATGAATGATTTGTAACGCACAGCAAAAACACCACCACTAACTAGATGTCAGCAACTAGCAGCGCTAAAGCTAGCATCTGTGTTTTCTTGCCGATGCTAAATTAAAAGGGCTGTCGCACTGTTTTTAAAAAATCTGGAGTGAATTTGATTATCTCGAGTTCAAGGTTGAAACGTGACTGGATTTCTGCTAATTTCTGAACACACTTTTAACCTACTCTGACTTAAATTTTATTATAATTAGGTTAGTTTTAACTATTTGAAATAGTTAGTGAAAAGCACAATAAATGAGCATCTGTGGACATGTAAGACATCATTAAAGTTGATTTTAGACCTTGTTTTGGGGAATACTGACCTACAAATTTTATACATTTTAAGATCCTACAAAAACCCTTCCTGAATAGGATAATTGTAAATTGAAAAAAGATTCCACATATTTCTTTATTTTAATTGCGAAAACACATAAAAAGAGCCATTTCAGAGCTTTATTTGACATTGGAATCACCAAAGAATTAGACTACCCACATGGACTTTACTACCCTAAATTGATTG
>CAEGAG010065720.1:0-30897 GCA_903067065.1 Brachyrhaphis terrabensis
TTTTGCTTAAAATATCAGGTCCTCATCTTTACTGGACAGATAAATATAAGTGTAATTTTGTCTTCTCTTATCTCAGTATTTGTCATTTATTTCATCGTCATCCTTATCCTAGAAATTTTTCAAGTACTGACTTGACTGTGAACTAAATACCAAAATACTGTAGAGTCAAGCGATCTTAGCCACATGTATAACGGTGGAGATGCTCAAGATGTTTGCAACAGTTGATTTGATGTCCAGACTTCATGCTGTGATGGAACCTTAAAAAAGCTATAAGCAGGTGCAAACCATAATAAACATGACATAACATTTCTAAAAGTAGATGGAAGTGCTTCACAGCATTACGAGAAACTGATAAGGTCATACAGAAAAATATTTCATTGGATATTTGCTGTTAAAAGTTGTTTTAGGTCACCTAAAGACAGGGCACATATTATTGAAACACACTGCTACTTTGGCTCAGTTATTTTCTACATAGATAATTAAACTGTGCAATATGTCATGTGTTGTTGTCTGCCTGAAGACGTTATTTTAAAACATAGTAAGGAACAAGTTATTTTTATTATGCTGTGATATGAAAAACCAAATGAATATCATAGTTCTTGCCATATCTTATTTTTCACCTTGGGTACAGCGTGACTTTCGCTGGCCTTATTGTTTCTTTTTTCCCTGCGGCACTCCAAGCGAGAAATGGAGAGACAAGAATAGAAGTGTTAATCCACTGAAACAGAGCCCTTGCTTCTGGAACCCTCTGGTTGACAAATTAAGTACCAGGTTTTCCTCTTCTGATGGAAAAAAAAATATATAGGGCACACTACAGCAGTGGTGACTAGCATTTATCTCCCTCGTTGGAGAGGCATAACAGATTTCTTTATATATGTAAAAGCAAAGTGGGAAGAGCTGCTTGCAAGCTGAAAAAAGTAAAGCCAGCTCTAATTTGCATCTTCAAAGTTCATCACATACAGACTGAGGCAAAGATGGCCTAAATTATTGTTTCCATTAGAAACAAAACTTCCATAGCGTTTTATCAATGCTAGGTAAAAAACAAAACAAAACAAATAAACAAAAAAAAATGAACAAGTGGAAATGTTTCCATTTTAAAATTTAAAGATCCAATTCAGTGTGTCTTTTGTTGTTTTTTCTGGCTCAACAAATCTAAATCAGACAGTTTATTGCCTGGCTTCAACTTGAAAACACACAAAGGAGACAATTAAATGTTGAAATTGGAAAATATTGTCTTTGTGAATTCGAAAATTCTGTCTGGGTCTCAAAACACAGATCTACCTGAAGAAGCTCCTCTGAGAGATGAGTCATCAGATCAGCAGGGACTGATCAGCTAATCAGAAGCTAACTTAAAGCAAGATGAGAGCTTTGTCAACTTAAACAGCATAATTCCTTGAAAAACCTCGATTAAAGGCCAAAGGCACCAGAAAGTTTCATAAAGGTCAACAATATACTGTATCACTTCAGCCCTAGCATCACATAAATGAGACTGCTTTCATATTTAGTCGTTTGAATCAGACAGATTTACATCAAAGCTTGACACAATTACAATTAAAATTGACATTCATTCCTTAACTATAGGTTATTTTAAAGTATGTTATCAACCTTACTATAATGTTTGATTTTTCATGCCTTTGAGATTACCTTTTCATGTCTGCTGGCAGCTTCCATGTAAACATGATAGCGAGCAAGGTTGGTTCATTGCTTCAATGTATGTGGCTCACTAACTGTGGGAATTAAACTGTGGATTAAATCCAAATTCTGCTGAAACCGTTCAAAGCAATGTGGAAAAGGAGAGGAAAGGTCCAAACTAAAATGTGTATGCACTACATAGAGACGTTGATTCAGCACTTCTGACTTAGCTAAGATGCAACAAAGTATCACTGTTCGTTTACACCTTGACAAATGGCAACAAATATTAATTTAAAGCCACATGACATAATCAGGACGGTATATATCCGTAGAAAACTTGACAAAGAGAACCAGGCCATGAGACTGAGAGCTTCATAAGCCAGGCACAGAAAGCTTGTGTAAAAAACGTTATGTGGCGGAAGACAAGAATAAATCTGCAGCAACTAAACTTTAAATCACACCAGTTAACATAATCATGGTGTAACATAAGTATGCCACATCCCTGTCTATGTTATTTAAAGTGGATGTACCTTAGGTGACAGTGAAGTAGTCAGGGTTTGGGAAAGATGGGTACAGAAAAATGTGGAGAAGTTCATTAACAATGTAATGAAGTCCCCCACTTGCAGACTTTCCATTATATAGATAAAGAAAGTGAGAGACAGAGACGGAGAGGGAGAAAAAGAAATGGTGGTAAGTCAGAATATTTTGGTCCAAAAGGTCCTTATGAAACAGTGCCCTCTAGCGGATATTAGATTGTAAAACATTCCGCATACTGGAAGACATGTTCAGATGATTGTTTAACAGCTAAAAAGCAACAGAAATAATTTAATTACACATATTCTGCGAAGTACAACAAATTTTCATTGATCATAGTAAAAAACTAAAAACATTTCTTGATAAATATCCAGTTGTATCGTTTCAGTCTAAGTAATGTGGCTCACTGACAGGGCCACTATATGTCAGTCAGTTGCAGAACAGACTTCCTATGTTTTATTTGCATAGTCGGCACACTCGCGTCTTGTGTAAAGTGTAAGTACTGTAAAATAGGATTGTGTACATTTGGCTAATCAAGTTGAACATGAAATTTGATTCACAGTTAAAGGTAAAGCTCTAAATTAAAATTATTTTCAGATAACGTTTTCATTTGATCACCATCATGCACTGAAAAAAGATTTCGAAAAAAATTTAATATGATTTGAATCAATGTTATTTTTATAGAAACATTTATTAACAGATATGGACATTTTAAACAATCTTACTGATTAAATTCTTAGCTGCAAAACAGAGTAATCATAATAATAATAATAATAATAATAATAATAATAATAATAATAATAATAATAATAAATGCTATAGAACTTTAAGGTATTAAGGTAGTAATATTGTAAAAAAAAAAAAAAAAAACCCTCTCATTAACAAAAATATAATGTATATTGTTTTTCAATAAGATTCAACCGGAATAAACCTAGCCTTGTTAGAAATCGCAGATCATTTGGATGGTAAGGCACAATACAAGTTTAAAACGATCAGGTTCAACAAAATGCAAAGAACACTGATTAACAGTGCTATTATTTAATTATAAAATTTAACTAACTAATGTATTTATTTTTTGTAAGTATACAAAATCTAAAAGTAATACAAATCTGTCTTTACTGTGTAAAACTATCGAACTAATTGTCATAAAGTACATTTGTAGGGCTTCTTTAACAGTTTGGTGCCCAGTCAGTGCGTCTTTCCTAAGCGAATCGTTCACGGACCGCACATCACCAGATGACAACAACAAAACAAGCCTACTGAGAAAGGGTGTTAGCGTAGTTAGCTAATTCAGATAAACAGCGACCGGTGGAGTTTAATCCATTAGAAATCTACAAGAATATGCGTAATCTGTATAACTAACTATGTTTGTCAGTCGGTGTCTTGGTTAGTCAAGCTGACATTACCTAAGTGGCTCACCAAGCTACCACTAAGTATGCTCAGTTTATACGGGTTAGCCAGCTAGCTTTGGTGCTAGCTATTTAGCTAGCCACCTCGCCTTGGCGAAGACCAACAGAGAGGGAGAGATGCGAGCAAAGTGAGGTAAGAAGCAATACATGGTTTTTCAAGTTGCTTTTGTGCTTACCCTGACTTTAAAACATTAAAGTGACGTTAGTTGTTAATGAGATATGTTTGTTAGATTCGTCGGTATTAAGGCATTACTGCCACACAGTCCTGTTAGCTATTAGCTAGTTAGCAAAGACAGTAGGTTATTATTGACCGTCTAGCTGCTAACAGCAGCTGTTGGTGGCTACTTTTCTGGCACCGTCTTCATGAGAAACCAGAGGCCGTGAGGTTGATAAGAACAGCTGAGTTGATTATTCATGTTTAAACTGAAAGCGGCCCACAGAAACACAAAGCGTGAACGGAATCACCGAGAGAGGGGAAACTATCAAACCATCGTTTATAAACCGAAACCGTTTAAGCCAGTAACAACATCGTTATAACAGCATGTTTAGATATATGTTTTATCAGCAACACACTCTTTTAAATTGCTGCCTAAATGTCAGCCCAAACTTTGTTTTTGGTTTATTCTTTTTTTGACAGATTGTCAGCTTGTCTCTAAGGAGATCAACATTTTGTAACCACTGGGGCTTGAGGCTTGACAGTAAACAGCAGTTTAACCGTGACTCAGCTCAGACTATTTTAAGTAAACCAGCAATTACAAAGATTTTGAAATAAAGCTTCCCCTTATTTTGAGGCATAGGCATTTAATAAAGCACAGTATCCTATAAAAGGTTACTGTGCTGTTTTGTTTAGGAATGAATTATTGCCGAGTTGTTGCATCACTTTTACGCTTTGAACATTAAGTAAAATGTAACAGAAATAAATCAGCATCCGTCTTTAAACATTCTTAAATTTAAAAATACTTTATAGTCTTAAACTTATAAACACAAGCCTGGCTTGAATTACACGAAAGTTGCGCAGAATCATTATTGGCTATTTCTTTTTTTTTATAAAACTGCAGGTACTTTGCTTCTTTGCTACATACCACTTACTTCCATTCTGTACTTGTGAAAATATTTTTTTGTGAGAGTGCCCTTAACTTCTGTGTATCATATTTATTTATTTTTTGGTCATTACTTACTTTGATAAATTGTGAAGACAAATGTTCTTAAGATGCTCAAATGTCTCATCTACTGTCATTTTGTGACCTATTATTTTCTAATGTTTTATTTAATCTCCTGTCTTTTGTTCTGATGCCTTTTGGGGTCCATTGACTCACTCTTAACAACATAATAAAATAGTTGCTTTTTTTTTTTTGCTTTCTCTTGCTTGTAGTTTAATTTATGTCAAACATCTACTCACATTTAGATGTATCATAAACTACAAGTGGATGATTAAAAAATAGTTATAAATTTATCACTTGTGTCAGGTCTTGGATCGTAAGTATTTTGTTTTACATGGGTTGAAGACAACGATGGAACAAGTTCGGAAAACATTTTTTATATACATCTATTGGTTATAAAGGGAATCTGGGGGAAATGTGCCATTCTCTTTATATTAACCTAATTGATGAGGCAACTTCTGCTTTTTGCACAGAGCCTGCCCTGTGCCTCTTCACACCCAGATGTTCCCTTCACTCAACCATTGGTAGATGGAAATTATGGGATGCAAAAAGATATTGGTAACTGAAAAAATAAAGTTTAATAGTTATTGTTTTCACATTTGTTTTTATTCTGCAGGGCGGTGGTGCATGACTAATGAACGAGAAAGGCGAGGTTGAAGAACCCTGGGAGATTCACCATGAAGCTGTATGTGTTCCAGGTCAACAATGGAAGCACATTGACTTTTGACACCGACCTTGCTGTCCAAACGTAAGAAGCTGGGATTTTACAGATGATGTTCAGAAACCGTGGCCAGTGCTCCCTGCTTCTTTTGATCCAAACGACTCCTTTCTCTGTTTCAGTGTACTAGAGCTTAAACATGCCATCCAAGCCAAATACAAAATTGCAGTCCAGCATCAGGTCCTCGTTGTCAATGGGGGGGAATGTATGGCTGCAGACAGACGGGTCTGCAGTTACAGTGCTGGCACTGTAAGTTTATGCTAACTGCAATTTACTTATTTCCTTCAAATGTTTGAAGACTTTATGGCTGACATTTGATATTGCCTGTTTTTATTATGCTTTTCTAGGAAACCAACCCCATATTTCTGTTCAACAAAGAGATGATCTTATCCGACCGGGATCCAACCATCCCAAAAACCACCTTCTCCATTGAGAGTGAGATTCAGGTTAAGGTGGAAGAGTCGCTACTGATGCCAGCTGTCTTTCACACCGTTGCCTCACGAACACAACTTGCTCTGGTACTTTTTAAATTTATTTACACCTTTTCCTGTTTTTGTTTATGAATTTTAGGAAAATATCTGCTTATTTTGAAACAATACGCCAAGTTCTTCTAATTTTATAAAAAATCCTTGCAGGAAAAACAACTCTGGGACTTCTCATAAGTGCTACTGCTACAAAATGTACATAACTGCTACCTATAGATTCACCTCAGTAAATTAGGATATTCTTGAAAAGTTTACTTATTTCAGCAACTCAGTTCACTAAGTGAAAGACATTTTATAGAGACAGACTGATGTTTTCAAGCCTTTACTTTGGTTCATTCTGATGATTTTTGATTTACAGCTGATAAAAACTAATTATTTAGTTTCTTAGATTAGAATACCACTTGACATAAGTATGTTTAATACCCGCTTAAAAGTTATTTTCAAAAGGTATTTAATTTTATACCATGCCTTTTTGGAAGGCATATTATAATTTAGAACCAGTAAATGTTGCAAAACACACCCAGTAATAACATCACTTAATCCCATTCTATGTTACACAGATGGTTTTTCTGCACTTATAAAAGATTCATTAATGTTGACAAGCCAAGGGTTTGGACTTGCTACAACTGATGGCAACCTGACCTACTTAGACTGACTTATGTCAATTAATATTCATATTGTCCCTTTTTCAACAAAGTAAATTAAATTACTTGATTAATAAAACAAATAATTACTTGGCTATTTGAGGGCTGCTGTAAAGTCTTGACTCTTCTTTTACAAGATGGTCAGTAAAGTTGTAAATATTCCAAATATACAAAGGTCTAAACCTTTTATTTCAGTACATATGTACCACAAAGATACTACAAGGCAGGTTTTTCATACTGCCTTGTAGTATTAAATTTATTCTGCCAGTATATTTTGTGTACTTGAGCCTCTGTTTGACTTCAACCACAGAGTAACAAGCAAGTTGAAGGACAGTGAGTCCATGCAAAAAAGTTTGGTGAAATCAGTGTCTGCTACGAGATATTAGTATTCAGGCTCACTATATGGACAACATCATATGTTTATGGAAAATGTTTAAACACCATCTATTTTCAGCCGCAGCAGGGTTTACATGAAGCTCAGGAAGTAATTGTTATCAGCTGAAGCTATCATTTGAGCCAGACAGATAACGGTGGTCTCGGTGACCCTGCAGTGACAGACAGGTGGTCAGCAGCAGTCTGCACTGTGTAACACAAAACGGACCTTTACTGGCTCAATAAATAAAAAGGGACACGCTGCTTCTACTTCATTTTCTGCTCAACCTGTTGATGTAAAATGATCTCATAACATTATGAAAATCTGTTTAAATTAAGAATGATAAAAATTATGTGTCCTTAAGTTTAGTATAACATTATTTAATTGTACTCTCTTACCCTAATGTTGCTTATTTTTTTTAAAATCTTTCTAGGAAATGTTCGAAGTTGCCAAAAAACTTTGCTCGTTCTGTGAACGTTTGGTTCACGATGAGCATCTACAACATCAAGGCTGGGCAGCTATCATGGCTAATCTGGAGGACTGCACTTTGTCTTATCAGAAGTTACTCATGAAGTTCAACACCGCATACACAAATTATCAACAGGACTTGGAAGAAATTAAAATCAAACTTTCAAAGTAAGTATAAAAATTTGATATTCTCCACTTTAAAAAGAAAATTGACCTAAAACTAAAATGTGTTTTAAACTTGTGAATAGATCACCTGCCAGGTTACTAACATTTTTAAATTATGTTTAACAGACATGAGTGTTTCATTGAAAAGAAAGTTTCAGTTGACATTTATTGTAATGCCTGCAGGTTGGGGACTTCGGTTTCTGTGATGGCCAGGATTCCTCTGCTCGAATGTTTGACAAGACACAGTTACAGAGAGAGCATCGAGAAGTCCAGTTCAACCCCGGAGAAGGATTCAGATGAGACAGAAGAAGAAAAATCCACAGACTCTGTGCTCTGCGCTACTCAAACCCAGGTGGCCTCCAAATTGTCAGCGTTCTTATCTGCTTCAGGGACAGCCACATGTGAGCCAGAGGGAGATCAGGAGACAAGCGAAATGACTGAGAGTGGTGGTTTGAGAGCTGCACTTTTAGATGATGACACTCCAGAACTCGCCTGCCAGTCTTCTTTCAACGTAACACTATTGGACTGGATTAACGTGCAAGACAGACCTAACGATGTGGAATCAGTGGTCAGGAAGTGCTTTGACTCCATCAACAGGGTGAGTATTTGTGGTACAGACCGCTAAACACTAACTTGTAAGTTCAGTGGGGGGTCCAGGATTTATGGATGTGTTTGTTTGTTTCAGCTTGACCCTCGGATCATCCAGCCCTTCCTGGCAGATTGTCGTGACACAATTGCAAAGCTAGATAATCAGAACATGAAATCCATCAAAGGGCTTGAAGACAGGCTGTACGCTCTAGACCAAATGATTGCAAGCTGTAAGAAGCTGGTGAATGAGCAGAAAGAACTTGCTCAGGTAGTAACAAAACAACTTCCTGTTAAAGATTTTCTTCTTACTTGTTAAGTCTGTTTTATTAATTGTACTTTACACTCTTTTGCTTTCAGGGGTTTTTGGCCAATCAGAAACGAGCTGAAAACCTGAAGGATACATCCGTCTTGCCTGACCTGTGTCTGAGTCACACCAACCAGCTGATGATCATGCTGAACAACCACAGGAAGCTGCTAGACATAAAAAAGAAGTGCACCACTGCCAAACAAGAGCTAGCAAACAACCTTCAAGTCAGACTCAAGTAAAAACTGAAATATTTTTTCTCAATTATATTTGTGATACAGTTCTGGTTGAAAAGTGTCTGCACACTCACTGTCACCATCCATTTGCAACTGTTGAGCTTTTAAATATTTGTTTTGGAGAGGGAGGTTTCTCTTGGTCTGTTCTTTTCCAGACTATGAGGGTGTAGAATGTGGTTCAGTAGAGACAGAGAGGCACACTGGTCCTCATGCAGTTTCTAGTTCATGACTTTTTTGAGATTTTTCCTAAACTTCACAACAATTTTCCTTTCATTTTAGTGTGACAATTTAGGTTAGGTAGGTTGTTCTAATAAGGGCTCCAAAAACGTCAAAAGCAATTTTATAATGGCAAATTAGGGTTCTGGAAAGGTTTTCAAAGATACCATAGTAATATGTTTTGTGGTTCCCAGAGAATGAACAGATTTAATTACCAATTTTATCAAAAATAAGGTCCAGTTGTCAAACATAAACATATCCGAAGCTTACTGATGGCTACAAAAAGAATACGGTTAAGCTCTGGAAGTGATATTTTACAAAATTTACATGGGGTAATATGCATATTTGAGCCTTTACCATTTCAACTTTTTCTTAATTTGAGAAAATCCACAATAAATACAAGAGATTGTTTTTTCAATTCATTGAAATAATTAGTTGTATAATCTTTCTACCCTGTCAAATAATGGTTCAAATGTAGCCTCAAAAGATTAATATGAAGAAATTGTGTACAGCTTCCTTTTCCATGTCTTTAACTGTGGTGCTTTTTGTTGAATGTGAAGTTAGTGATTAAAAAAAATGCTTAAGAGAGTCATTTTGTAGCTTGAGTTTTGGTTGTGATTGTAGATGGTGCTGCTACGTGATGCTTCACGCAGATCAGGATGGGGAGAAGCTTCAGGCTCTTCTTCGGCTCCTGACAGAGCTAATAGAGAGAGTGAGGGTGGTGGACGCCCTCAGTACGGTGCCCCAGATGTATTGCTTGGCAGTGGTGGAAGTTGTCAGGAGAAAAATGTTTATGCGACACTACAGAGAGGTCAGTGCCTATTATTGTTATGGTAATATCAGTCACTGCTTGTTGACATCGTTTGCCACTGTCAGACACAGTCTTTATTTTAGATTTCTGTATTTTAATGCATTAAATTTTTGACGTTTGTTGCATAAATATAAATAAACCCTGTTTTGAAGATGCAACAATTGCTATTGTATATGTTTTATTTGCATTTCATAAATTGTATGTGAGACTTTTAGCTTTAGCAAGTTTTATAGAAATAAGAGTGTTTTTATTGGAACCTGGTATTGTGTGGTTTTCTTAACAAAAAGAAGGGTCAAATATCAATTTATGTTTAAAAAAAGGGTTTTCTTTAACATGTCTATACAACTGTGTAGACCAGATTTTTTTTGACTCATAAAAAACCTTTAATATTTCTTGATTTTGTCAGTGGGCCAATGCTCTTGTTAAGGATGGGAAGCGACTATATGAGGCAGAAAAGTTCAAAAGGGAATCCTTTGGAAAACTCTTCAGTAAGTGCTTTTAAAGTCCTCCAATGATGAATACATTGCACCTCTGAAGTTGTGCTAACATGCTGATGTTCTTTTTGACTTTAAGGGAAGTCTTTTCTCCGAAATCGATTGTTTAGAGGACTTGAGTCTTGGCCTCCAACATCATTTTGTGTAGGTTTCTAGTGCACAATGTTTTGTTTTTTTTCTCCAATAGTATTCGCTGTATTTTCAGGGTGAGGTTTTTGCTTACCGCTCCTACTGCTTCATTGTTACAGACACGGAAACCCAGAAAGTTTGATGATGAACTTCCAGACATCTCACTTGATGACCTGCAGTACTTGAAATCGTGTTGTCCTGTTGAGGTGCAGCCTTTCCTAATGTAAGTCACCGTCAGCAGACGCTCAACCGTTACTGCTGTAAACTAACCTGTCTCAGAAATCTTGTAGCGGAGCCGAAATTATGTTTTTTTTTTTTGTTTGTTTTTCTCTGCAGGATTCCCGCCATGTGTGACTTTGAGCCCCTAAATCGCCATGTAGAGACACTTCATAAGCTGGTCCAAGCCGCACAGAGTGTGGATGAAATGTCTCAAACTATCACAGACCTGCTAAGCGAGCAAAGAGTAATGTCTTTTTTTTTTTTTTTTAATCAGTTTTAGCCTTGAAACTAGAAATGCATCTTTCAGAAATTAAAGCTGATTTCCTATTTTAAATTCTGTTTTTTTTTTTGCTATAATTTAAGAACAACAGACATATTTTTCTCTTTCCTTCCTGCTTTGAGAACTCACTAATCACTTAAATGAGCAGAAGCCACTTTGCGCTATATTTTTGAGAGATCGGTCAATAAAGCAAAATTTTGCTAATTTAAAACAAAGACAGAATGATTACCTTCACATTTTAAATTTCTTTAGCATTACCATCGTTAGCATAACAGAAACCAGAGTCATTGTGGGTATTTCTGGGTGAATGTAGATTCCTACCTTCATTCTTAAGGATGCAAGCATTTCTAAATCCATGATGCCTAAGCTATCATCTGTGCTATAATAGCTTTGGCCTTCCTCTTATCTGTTGAAAGTCTTTGTCTCACTTTCTCACTACCTGAGGAAACTGCAGACATTTCTCAACCTGTCATTGTTCCTCTTACGTTTTTGAAATCCTCACTGATCCTGGAAATAGCTGATAGGTTGTTACCATTACAACCTTTCAGCTGTAAGGCATGACGCCTTCACTGACTGGAAAAAAAGTCACATTTTAAAATTTCCAACCTACCCATCTAAAAATTGTCCAGTTTCAATCAACAGCAATTTTTTTCTGCATTTCTTTTCTTAATTGCTTTAAAATCAAAGTTTGTTCGTCTTTTTCTATTTGTTTCATGTAAAGTGAACGTTGGCTCAACTCAGACTGCATCGTCTCCATCTGTTCTGTCCTTCCAGGCATCCTGTAGTCAGAGCGCCCAAAGATCAACGGCACAAACTCCGCAGTCTGAGAGCAAGCCCGGGACCACCACGCCGGTGGCCTCCAAAACGCCTCTCTGTCTTAGCCTTCAGGGATCCAGCTGTCAGCCCCTGCTTGTACCCGTCCCAGCTCCTTTAGAGGATCTGTCCCCAGACAGTATCGATGCACAAACATTTGACTTCGAAACCATCGGCCACCCGAACATGGACCCCGTCCTGCAGCAGGGATCCCTGGACTTGGATTCTCTCGCCGAAAGCCCCGAATCTGACTTCATGTCTGCTGTCAACGAGTTTGTGATCGAGGAGAACCTGACCTCCCCTAATCCCATCAGTGACCCCACTAGTCCCGAAATGATGGTGGAGTCGCTCTACTCCTCAGTCATTAACGCCATCGATAACAAGCGGATGCAGGACACCACAACGCTGGAGAAGGAGAACTCAAGGATTGCCGACCTCAAGGAAGTTCTGGAGAAATACAGATGTGCCGCAGAAGAGTCCCACTCCAATCTAAGGAGTGTGAAGGCTGACCTCTATTACTTGAGAGGTTTTGTCTTGAAGGAACAGCAGGACTTTGGGTTAGCTCTGCGCAGCATGACCATGGAAGTGCGCAGTGCTGTGAACAAAATCTACCAGTGTCACAAAATGGAGTTGAACGAGCAGCATGAAGGAGAGCTTCTCATCGCTCGGCAGGAGCTGGAGAAGCAGGTTCAGGCGTTGACGGAAGAAAACCAAGTAAACCAGAATATTGTCAGAGATGTCCAACGAGCGATGCTAGAGCTGGAGGGGCTCATGGAGCGCAAAGAGAAAGAACTTACCCAGCTGGAGAACGAGAAAGAGCGATGGGTGGAAAAAGAGAGAAACTTTGCTGAAAAGATAAAAAATCTTGAGCAGATCAACTGTGATCAAACAGAAGAAATCAAGACGCTCCTAACTTCAAAAGACTCTTTGAGCAGTCAGCTTGAAAACTTGCATTTTGAGATCGAACGCAGTCAGCAGAAGATCCGACAGGAGCTGGAGGCGGTTTCTCAGTGCCATTTAAAGGAGTTGGAGGAAAAACTGAAACAGGAACACCAAAAGGATCTGGATAGTCTGAATAAGAGCAACAAGGAGGCTCTGGAACATCTTTCTGTTGAAAATAGTACAAAGTTAACCAAGGCAGCAGATCACCACGATACCGCTATTAAAGAGAAGGATGTTCAGATTAAAGAAATGGAAGCTCGGCTTACGGAGCTCACAGAACTCCGCTGTAGACTAGAGGTAGACCTGGCCCTCAAAGAGTCCGAGATGGAGGAGGTGAGGATCTTATTTGAAGAAGCTAAGATGCAGCAGGCGGAAGCTGTAAAGACCCAAGTGGAGGCAGACACCAAAGTCCTTAAAGATGAGCTGATGGATCTCAAGAGGCAGCTTCAGTCTAAGAACGAGGAGTATGAAGTGGATCTGGCCGAGCTGAGGACTCTCATGAGGATCGAAAAGGACCACTGCATCTCGGAGCTGGTGGACCGGCACGAGGAGCAGGCGATCCTGTTGCACGGCAAAATCTCCGCCCTGCAGCAGCACTCCCAGGATGTGGAGAGAAACCACGCGGAGCAGCAGCAGAGGCTTAGAGAGGAGTTGGATCAGCAGCGGGCGGCTCTGGCTGAAGATGAAAAAAAGCAGTTTAGGAGTTTCCAGGAGCGGGAGGAGCAGTTGAGGACAGTTATCAACAATTTGCAGGCAGAAAATGATCTGCTCTCTAAAAACCTAGAGCAGGAGAGACGTGCAGCTCAGGTGGAGGAAGCCTCAAATGCCGTAGAAGCAAATGCTTTTAAGGAGTTAGAGCAGCAGAAGGATGAGATGGAGAGAAGACTTTCAGAAAAGATTAGGCAACTTGAGAATGAGCTTCATGAGAAACAGTCGTGTAAAAGGTAAAAGCTGGATCTTAATGATCAAACACAATCGAGCTTGTATAACAGACATGGGCCAATGTGAGTATAATCCTGAGTAAAAATACCACAGTGTGACTGTACATAGAACATACCAGATTGCTAGCCAGTTGTCGGATTACTTGAAAACCTGCTGAGGTTCCCCTTTCTTAAAAATACACAAATTCTCACGATTTGTGTATTTTTAGAATGTTGGGAGGGACGGGTGGCATCTCCTTTAGTTTTTGAAGACCAGAAAGCTGAGTTAACTTTTTTTTGTCGGAAAGTGAAAGATGTAGTAACCTCTTTTCAGTCAGCTGATGGGCAGTGCCTAGTAATATATGAAAAATTGTCACAATGACACCCTAAAAGCTCACTAAAACATGTTTTTTTTTTTGCTGAAAAAGAGCTTGTTTTACTGATATACCAGTGACTGACCTGACCCATGCCTATTATATAATAAAACTGCAGCTATTTACTTAAATGTAAAACTTGAGCATTTAAAGTAAATTAACTTTGCTGCAATTTTGAAAAAAAAAAAAAAAAAAAGTCTTTTATGCATTTACCATTGTAGAAATGCAGTTTCTTTTTTTCAACAAGGAATGAATGTGCCTTTTTTTCAGTGATGAAGGCTTGTTGCATGCTGAGGGCCGTGCAGATGCTGGAGCACCTCTGTCCCTGGACTCAGCCTTACAGGAGCGCCTGCAGCAGGAGAGGGCCTCTCTGCAGGCCCAGATTGAGCTCTTGGAGAAGAAGAAGAATGAAGAGATACAGAATCTCAAAACATCATTGATTGCAGAGCAGCAGGTTTGTATGTAAACTGGAAACGGGCATTAAAAGCCTCGTGGCTGACATATATTTGAGCAGTTGTTAGAAACAAACAAAATGCAGTTTCTTTTAACAAATAAAAGCGCTTCATATTTCTCACTTGGTAACAGTGTCAACACTGAAGACTGCTATCAGTATAACCCGATATGATCCATTTACTTATTGTAAAATGATTGGATTCTAGATTGCTGTCTGATTAAGTAAAAAAAATGGTCGAACCTTACCACTAGACTTTTTCTTGGTGCACCTCTCTTAAATCTGTTTGGTTTTTGAACGGGTTTCTAATAATTTCTGGTGACTAATTTGCTAAACAATAGCCAGAACTATTTACTAAAATGTTGTTTTAGAAGCTTACAAAAGGGCCGAGATCTACCATCTTTCTCCTCTGCTGAAGGAGTTTAGATAGCCTTAAACTCAGCAGCGAAATGTCATGATGCAAGCTCAAATGTATTCTTTTTTTTTAAATATTTTTTGAAAATTCAAAATGTTTGTTTCTTCTACATTCAAGACGAACTTCAACACTGTTCTAACAAGAGAGAAGTTGAAGAAAGAACAGATTATCAACGACCTTTCGGAGAAGTTACAACAAGTTACCCAACAGCAGGAAAAAGACAAAGGTGAGTACTGTGCTTTACATATGGCTGGAGTTGGGAAGTGTGTTATTTGTGTACTTTAGTAATTTAGTTTTAATAGCAGAAATAGTATTGAAACATTTAAGCTTTTTCTGCTACTCTAGTTTAGCCAAGCCAGCTTTATTTATAAGCACTTTTAAAACAGCAAGACTGAACAAACTGCTGAGAAAACCATATAAAGACAGAAAAATAAGTAAAACAATCACATAAAAGACACATCTTGACAAATAAAGTTTAAATGTATGAGGTTTTTTTTTATTTGTTTTTGTTTCTGTAATGCAGCTCTGATAGAGACGCTGTCTGAGGACCGAGCGAGTGTGATGCAGGAGAAAAAGCAATTGGAGGAAGAGCTGAACCATCTGCGCAGCTCTGCTCTGGTCTCCTCAGCCTTCTTCCCCTCGAACTCGGCTCAAGATCTCTCAGAAGCTGGAGCAGCAGCGAGGGCTCTGCCTGCTGCGGGGTCTTGCTCTCCTGAGACCTCGGCCGAAACGGACCGACTGGCCTCCGTAGCGGCCTTCAGAGATGACGAACACGTCGATTCAGCTGTGGAAGCCAGCATGGTGGCTTCTGAGTAAGCACTTATTCTTTAATAAAACTATTGTTTAAAATATAAGACTGAAATCTGACATTGCTAAAAGAACAGTTTCAGGTTTACTGCCTTGTTTCAGCATGTTGGCTGCAGGAAATCAAATTAAGGGTACATGTTGACAAGCGGATGTATTTTTGAACATATTATGATGCAAACCCCTTTAAACACATTTAATTATTTCTCAAGATATATGGGAAAGGTGTGGTGTATCTCTAAAACCATGACTTAAATAAGATTACCCAAGAAAACTTTTGTATAAAAGTCAAAATTATTGTTCACTTTGGTGTTTACAGAGGCAGGAATGTTCCGATGTAAAATCAAGTTTATTTAGATTGTAGTTTCAGCTGAAATTGGGCTTTGGATGTGAAATATTTTCTTGTAGACATACACTCATAAGAAGTGGAAGATTTTGATTTCACCAGCTTAGTGGTTTTGTATTTCCTTCATAGTCGTAAGCTTGAAAAAAACCCTAGGTCCGACAAAATCTTTGTTTACATCAAACTTAAGTTTGGTTGGAATTTCAGCAAAATTAGCCACATCCTTAGAAAGGATTGCATTGCTGAAGGATTCCAAGTGAAAATGAACCAGACATGGATGGACAGAGACACATTTGAAAGAAGACAGAAGGTAGGGCAGGATGTGACAATGCAAGTTTTTGTTTTGTTTTTATTAGCATTAACTAGGCACAAGATAAGAAGATGATGCCAAATATCAGTTTTTCCTCCAATGTTATTCATACAGTTACCATCTTACATTTTTCCCATAGTGACACAGTGATGTCAGAAGAGAGACAGCGGATAATGTTACTTGAGAGGGTAAATATGCATGTTGTTTCCTTCTTTTAAACATGTTGAAATCTGTGTTTTATTTGTTTCAGTGTGTTTAATTAATTTCTTAAATGTTGCAGACTTTGCACATGAAGGAAGAAGAAAACAAGCGCCTCAGTCAGCGACTGGTTAGTCGAGTGTCTTGTAACATAATTATTTCTTTTACACAACGCGTGCATGTCTGGAGAAGTATGTCAAATGAAAATAGAAAAAATAAGAATATGCTTTTTTCTGATAAATATTTAAAAGTAAAAATAAACTGCTTCAGCTGGTGCAGATATATTATATTTTAAATAAAATTTATCTAGAATTGTTGTATGTACCCAGGAAAGACTCTTGGTATAAGAAATATAATGTCCTAATATAAAGTACTGTCACTAGGTGGCAGTAGCATCAAAGAATAAATCCATGCAAAGGCTCAAAAGACATTTAGAAAAGTGTCACACAGTATAGTGCAAACTTTATGTAATTTTTGAGAAATAAATAGGATGAAGACTAAATATATATTTTGCTAATCTTAGATTTTATGTTAAAATACTTGCTTTATTTTCAAAATTCATAAACAAAAGTCAGATTTTAGTGAGCAGCCGAAAGGTAATGATGCTAATGATCAAGCTAATTTAATGCGTTTTGTTTGAATAAAGGCGATCTCTTTTTCTGACACGTCCAGTCCAAGTTGTCGCTGTCATTAAATTAATGCAATATGATAATTGTTGGTCTCATCTGTTTCTTTGCAGATGTCTCAAAGCATGTCCTCCGTGTCATCACGGCATTCAGACAAAATTGCCATCAGAGAGTAAGTGAATGTTAATAAAATACCACATGGCATTAGCATGTCCTTACCACTGTGACTTTTAGCAGTTTTAATATTAGCTAAAACCGACCCTGATTACATTCAGGATAATTACACACATTATTGTATAATTACCATAACAGTGTTGTTTGCACTTTACTGAAGTCTGGGAGATCATCTCTTTGTCTCATGGTCCATCTTTTTGTGTTTCAGTTTCCAGGTCGGCGATTTGGTTCTAATCATCCTGGATGAAAGGCATGACAACTACGTGCTCTTCACAGTTGGTCCCACCCTCTACTTCCTGCACTCAGAGTCTCTCACTGCACTGGACCTTAAACCAGGTCAGCTCCTATTACGGCCCACTAAAATCACTGGTAAACCTGTAACTTTAGTATTGTGTTTTTAAATATAATTTGCCATTATAATAAGCCAAACATCCAAATACACATTCATTTCTATTTTAGAATTCATATGCCATCATAAGCGTCACTGGCCACAAATCATAATGTATTCTTACTGCTTACCCATGTGTAGCCAGTTTTCTACATGTTCATTGTTTAACATTATTTGTTTCTGTGTTAAGCATCAGGGACCTCAAGGCGGCCATGGGTGCTTGGAAAAGTGATGGAGAAGGAATATTGTCAGGCAAAGAAGGTGCTTTGAACTTTTAACATCTATCTTGCTCTTGTATTAAGTGTAAGATATCCTTAATAGTTGCCATTTCTGTAGAGACAATAAACAAGATTGAAATGCTTTTACTTTCTAACTAAATTAAAAGTTAGATGTCAAAAAATGTTTTTGGGAAAAGAAAACACTTGTTTTTCAGCCAGGGGTTAAAAAGCCTTTGTGCATAATTTAAAAAATGTCAAAATACAAAAAATTCACAAGTTATGGGACATATACTTTTTAAATAAAACTTCACTAGAAATCTAGTTTGAAGATCTTTTTCACACTATAAGAAATTTTTCAAAACAAATAACAGCTGTGTCCAACTTAATATTTAATTAGAAGAAAATCTGTGATTTACTGATTTGTTACTGAATGTTAAAATGATTCATTAACTTGTTTCTTAAGAAGATCAGTTATTGATTATTTATCTCTGGAGTAGAAGCAACATCACATGGTGTGTGAGAGAGTGTCTTTTTCAGCATGTTTTTGTTTTTAGCAACTAGGAACATTATTGTCGTTAGTATAACAAACATTGTTCAGTTTTTCCGACAAGGTAGACCCTGGTCTTAGATTTTTTTTCTAACTGACTGATTTCCCGTCAGTAGGGATCAAGGGTTTCTAGCACAAAAATAACAGAATTTTGTCACCAAGTAAATCTTCTCTGATCTCTAATTTTAATAATATTTCTTTTAAATCTTGAGTCATGTTTGTTACAGCATATAAAGAACTTTCTTTGTTTCTCACAAAACTGTTTTTCTCCTGCAGGCCCAGAACAGATTCAAAGTTCCTTTAGGAACCAAGTTCTACAGAGTGAAAGCTGTTCCATGGAATAGAAAAGTCTAATAGCCAAGTAACGAGCTAAAATGTATATTTATTTTAATTTTTGAACGAAAACATCATAATTGATAACATTAACAGCAAAAGACAAATTGAAGATCGTCTTGCAACATCATTTTTTGTGTTTCAGTTTAAATATCTGAAACATGCTATCATGTTTTTTTTTTCTTCTTCTTTTAAATCCATGTTTTATTTTATCGTGGACCAAATGCTATTAACCTAATTAGGGCGTTGCCCTGTACACTGTGGCATTATGCCCTCTGACTTGTGTGTGAAATTAAACAAAATTTGGATGTTAAATATTAGTTCTCATTCTCAGCATTTGTCCGCTTGTGGAAAAATACTGTCATTATCAACATAATTAAATAAAAAATATACATTTATAATTAATGTTAATGGAGGAATGTTCATAGCATGCATATTGAAATATTTTCTTTGATTTACCTAACAGATAAATGTCGTAGTTGGAAATGTAGTTAATGCTGTATGTTACTCACAATCAGTATGGCGCTCTGTCATTACTGACATGTACATTATGACTGCGTGACTGACTGAAGGAAGCAGTCATCTTTGCAATCCTTGAAATGCACTTTGAAAAACAATGCTTTTGTTAATTTGAAAAGGGAAGTTAATTGAGCTGTCAGAACTAAGTAAATATATCAGCACAAACTTCTCATTATCATAGAATATGGATATGTAGAGAGGAAAACATTGTGACTGTGTTTCATTATCGGGAGACATTGTATATTACCCATAAAATCACATGTAACAATAACTGACTGTATTGTAAAGGATAGAGTTTTGAAACAATAAAGGATTGATCCCCAAGATATTAAATTGTTTCCTCTTTTTATTATTTCTTCATATTTTAAAAGCGTTTTCCTGGTTATAGCAAAGGAGAAGGGGAAAAAAATATTTAAAAAAAAGTTTGGTATGCAGACTGTTAGGTTTTTTTACTTGTCTGTAATCAAAATTGCTTTTATGTCTGGAAAATTAACGTCTTATTTGACATGTGACATTCGAAACAAAAAAGAGCCTCTTTTTGTGTAATTAGTGCATAGCCGGTATAATAATGCCATTAGAATTTTCTGGGCATTCAGGAAATCAATGTAAAAAATAAAAAAAAGCACAATGTAGTGCGCTCACTTGATTTAGCATTTTTTGATTTTGTGGAAACATAAATGTTGGCACGCTGCTGCAGGAAACAGACTTCAAAAAGGCTTCATATCGTGGCCCAAGAACGATGCGGCCCTCATGGAGAAGGAAGCCCACCAACATCACTTTCCCAGTTCACAGCGGGGAGCATAGCAGCTCGCCGTCGAGCGCTCTCTACCATGTGGGTCTAGGGGTGTTTTAACAATGTTTAGCTCTATTTTCTCCATTTAGCATAAGCCTGTTGTCACATTTGGATGGCTCCTTCATAAATTGATGGTGTGATTCCTACAATTTCGGGACAGGCCTGAACGACAAAATATGCAACACAACATTCGATACCGAGGTGGCTGGCAAGCAGCAACCATGTGCACTGGACAGGCTCTTAGTGTAAATGTTTACAACCCCCCACTGAGCTCAGTGCTGCTGGGAGTCAGTCTCCTCAGGCTGAATGAGATTTAACATTGCCATGTGTAGTCTGGAGCTACTTCCATTAAAACTGCCTGTGTGACTTTCTTTTCTAACAGCTGACCACTTATTTACATTACTGAAACATTTAGTTTAAACGTGCACACAGAAAATGTATAATGTTTTTGTTTCTGCTTTTCAAGTGGCGGCATTGGTGTTAACATGTTATTCTTGGGAATTAAACTTTTTTATTTAAATACAATTACCGTAGTCATGTTTTCAGAGTTTTCTGAAAGGAGGCAAAATATAAAATAAAAATATATTATTAAGTAAGAATAAAAATTTTGTTGAGTCTCACTCATCTCTTGCACAGACATATTCGGTAAATTAAAATATTTTCCGAAGAGGCACGTTCATCCGATTGAAAGTACTGTTTGAAAATAACCTTTTAGCAGGTTCTTTTCATCAAAGCCAGATTTCTGGATTGAAAATGTTTTGTTTATTGCTCAGATGTAATATTTCAATATTAAATGATTGTGTTTTATTAATACAGTAAGAGAAGAATCATAATAAAGGTTTTAAAAGTCTTTGCGTAAGTAATCTATATGTTTTATTTAGTGAAATAAACTTTTCAGGATTATTCTAAATTATTGAATCTGACTGTATATTATGCATGTGTGTCCACCAGTAGACAAGTTACAGAAAAAGGTTCATAAAGATATCTGCAGACAAATTTTTAACCTACTTATAAAGACTATCAATAAACCAATCATGTATTTTTTATTGTTTAGGTATCTTGTTTTAGGATCTAATATATTTGATAAATAATTACATATTGTCCACAATTATTATTATTATTATTTTTTTCATGATTAACTTGAACAATGTGTCACAATATGACTTTAGCATATAAGTGTGTATACAGAATGAAATTATGGATATATAATCTAATAAAAAATATATATTTAAAATTTTAATTCATTTAATCATTATTTTCTAGTTTATTTACTTAGATATTATTTCTATCTGTATTATGAAAATTTATATATTTAAATATCTTTTAATCGGACAGTTGGAATGGGAATTAATTCAATAATCAATTAAAATGGTTGTTAAACTTAAATATAATCTCAAAACTGATTGTATGACCCTCTTATCAATATAATTCTATGCAAAAGCTGAATATTTTGTTAGCATTAAAAATTAAGATGCATGAACTATATTTTAAACAAAAGCAGATCTATCACAAATGTATGTGCAGTTCATAACTAGATTTTATAACTAAAATTGAGTTATAATACAATCTAAACATAAAAAAAAACAACAGAATGTTATCTTTACATGCATTTTCAAATAAAATGTAAAATAAAAACAATTTTGCTGTTTTATCAGAAGGGAGATGATCCAAATGTCCATGTACTTTTTCAGAATTCTTTAAATCACAGTGGTAGCAGAAAAGTATTTTATTGTGTAACACCTTTAGTTAAAAATGTTTTAACTGTAATCACCCAGAAGAACTATAAAAGAAGTGTAAGGCTTAATATTGCCCTTCTAAAACTCAGTTCTTAAAATATACTTTCCAAACCACAAGTCAGTAACATTAAACTGACTTCAAAGAGTAAGTAACATGAAACATGCCTGAATATGTATTTAAAAGTGACCAAATGCTGACAAATGCATGAAAATACAGTTTTTGAAGAAGTTTTAAGAATAAAAATCTGATCTCAAAACACTTTTAAAAGAAATCCAAACAGTTTTAGCAATTTATCATGAAGGGATTTTTTTTGTCTCTGAAAGTAGTTTATAGTCTAATAACTCTATTGAGGTTTATTGTTTTTTTAACTTATCACCTATGACACCTACAAACTCAGACACACACGCATATAAATATATATGTACTGTACAGTATTTAAATAATGAACTTTAAATATTGGTCAGATTTTGTGCTATATTTGGGAAAAAGGTTAGAAAACACACCAGGTATTGTCATAATCCCTAGGATGAACTTCTAAACCCTGTTCTTTAAAGTTAATAATTACTATCGTTCTGAGCTATTATAATTGTAGATTAATGCCAAAGCTAAACATCAGTTTCTTTTAAAGCTAACTTTATAACCTGTCATTTGAAGTGCTTTTAGTTTTTAGTTTACATAAATAAACTAAAAACTTGACTTCAATGCATGTTCAATAAAATTAAACAGTTCTGCTATTTCAAAATGAAGAGCGTTTTCTGCTACCCATGTAGTTTTGTATTCTTATCACAGTTGTAGCAGAAATGTCTTTTCCATACTTATGAAAAGCTACAAAATAACACAACACTGAGTTCTTATCAACATGGTTTAATGTGAAATCTGAACATTAATTCCAAGAAGGAAGTCACCTGAAGTTTTCTCCTTTTTATTTTTATTTATTTATTTTGTTTGGAGATGAACAGATCTATCACAAACATACTTTACAGTATTATGACAGGTATTCTCAGGCAGCTTTCAGACTCCTCCAGATGAAACACAAAGACACAATGAAAAGCCTTCTCTTTGCTTGTCAACGCCTCCTGAAGGCACTAAATTAAGATTTAGATGAGTAAATGCGAAATTCAAAAACGATGTCAGACTATTCGCAGAGATTCTCTTCCAGTCTGAGATGGTGGCCTTTGTCACTGATAAATTCTCTGTTTGAAGATAATGCACAAGTTGCATTCGATATTCCAATATCAGCGACCGTATTTGCAGATAGATGGCACTGCAAATAAACAAGCATTATTCGCGGTGTAAATATATGCATGAACTTCAAATGATGGATAAATGAAAAATAAATAGGAAAGCCTTAACATAACAGTTATATTTTTGAAATCTAAATGGAGCGAGTGTGTTGAAGAAGAGCCAGGAGGCATTAAGGCTGAAACTGCAAACCAAGGAGTAAATCGACTTAATGCCATCACATTTCCACCCCATTCATGCCTAAGAAAAGGGTTCGGGAAAGAGATTAGGTTATATATCTGCTGTCAGGGACTGAAGAGACCAAGTAGAGAACTTCACCTAAACAGAGCGATGATCAAACAGACATGCTTTAACAGACATGCTTCATAATCTCATCCGTTATTGTCCCCCCCCTCCTCGCTGC
The DNA here is from genome assembly GCA_903067065.1 of Brachyrhaphis terrabensis. Taxonomy (NCBI): domain Eukaryota; kingdom Metazoa; phylum Chordata; class Actinopteri; order Cyprinodontiformes; family Poeciliidae; genus Brachyrhaphis; species Brachyrhaphis terrabensis. Next base: position 23,416 of record CAEGAG010065720.1, read on the forward strand.
CTCGACTACAGGTTCAGTGGCAAATCTGAGACAGGGGCAGATTAAATGTGTGATGAAATGTCTGAGAAATATGTGAGAATGCGCAATGTAAGAACGGTTGATTTTCTACCCACATGACGAACATAATCACTATTAGTAACACATATCTACATAAATATGATAATTCAAAATTTAGACACATTCATTGGGTTCAGATTGGAAATCAGAACCATCTGATGGCATAGTTTTATGGATAATTACTGCCACAGAGATAATGCAGCATGTGAAAGGAAAGCTTTGAGGTATCTCCACTCGCTGGGAAGAGAGAGTGCGTAGGTTTCAGTTGTGCATCTGAGCTGTACCCAAAAGGCAAATGTGTGGAAAGTTTGGTGACAAGCATCCAGGCGTGCGGTTAACAAGATTGCATCTGGTGAGTAGAAAGTGGAGGATATAGCCTTTACTGTGCGCTTAAAGAGCAAATTATTTTCACATTAAGTTCAATGGCGTCAGTAATCCGCCCAAATATAGACAGAACTATTTCATTTCCAGTGGAAAAATAATTATTCAAATACCCTGTAGTGCAAATCCCCTTAATTTAGTGCATGACACAGTTTTTGATTCCCCACCACAGAACAAAACGGAAAAGAATCCCAGCAAACATTAAAATCTGTTGTTTTATTTGGTAATCTGGCTGCTTACTGACAAGAAAATAATCAATACAAATAGTTCTGAAGTGTCTGAAAATAGACAGGCGATTTAAACTGTAACTAACAGCCATGCATTTTCCAGCTGCATTGCAGTGTTGAGGAAATGACACCAGCTTTGATGGGCTGTATAGCTTTTGAGATGAGCCTCTTTATGCCGCTTGCAGTTCCATTATGGCTTTGTTCGAAAGCTTGTTTACCTGCTGATAACATACACTGGTGGATTCAGGAGCACCGATCCAAAATCTGCTGCCAAAGTCACTCAAGTCTCATTGTACTGCAGGAGGGGAAGAATGAAATGTTTATGCGGAGGGGAATGCAAATGCTAAATGTGAAATCAAACTATGGGACCAATAAGGGATCAGAACAACTTTGCCAGGTTTTATTTTTAGCCCGGTTGCAAGGCTCGCTTTGTGGAACACTCTTCACTTTAGCCTCTGTGCATCCGCGTGCTTTGGTTCTTCCCTCAGACGTAGAAACATTATTCGAGCAAACGCTAAAACTGTGCGATTATTTCTAAAAACAGGTTCAGCACAACAATCTTCCATCGAGCTTTGGATTAGACAAAAAAGATCCAAAGTGACTGAAGGCAGCCTGAAAACGTACCTGTTTTTCTGTGATAACGCTTGATATCAAATCACCAACAGATCAAAAACTGGTCATCCAGTCTCATTATTATACATCACTGAAATATTTTTGGATTTCGCTGTTAGGAAAAAAAAAAAAAATCTATGGTCTCAGGTCAGAGGAATCTCCCTTTAGTTTGCATATTAAAGGGGATTCGATAGACCCCTGTTAGCCACACATCCCTGTGCAGGCAGGTCTCCAGGGGGCCAGCACGGCCCCACAGACGGGAAACTAGGGGGCCAGGTGACCCTGTCTCTGAGGTTAGCAGGAAACACTAAAGAGGGATGGGCAGGGAGCTGAGGAGCCACTGAGTGCGACTGTGCAAGGCTGGTGATGGCAGCTGTCAATGGTTTGGAAGGAGAAGCAGACAGATTGTGCGTTCTGTTGGTGCAGCCAGTTCGCCACCTGGCAGGCTTTTCCTTGTTAGAACTTCTTGCTGTTTCTGTTCTCATCAGAGGAATGATTTTCCTCTTATCCTCTGTGTTCAGGGGAAGTTAAATTTGTTAAAATGTTTAATAATGTTTAGTTAAATTGTACATACAAAGAGTGTTCTGTGCGATGCATCGAACTGCTGCTACTTTTGCAATGGGTCCCGAAAGCTATGAGCAAGGTATGCAAGCGTACATTATTCTTTTTGCCTAATTAACTACAGTGAATAATCAAATTAATTTAAACATGTTTATTTAAAGAATCCCTTTGTAATCTTGAGCCCTGCATTACATTAGTTATGAGTTCTATAAGAATAATAGTGCTTTTGAAGAGGTAGGATTTGCTTAAAAAATAATCTGTAACTTTCCAATCCCATCATAGCCATAAATACTGCTCTATGTTGTTCAGTTGTTATGAAAAAGCGCAAGCAGAAAGCATGAACAGCTTAAAAGTACATTTCAAAAATCACATTTGGCAGTCAGTCCTTGTTCCAACAGGATTAAAAAAAAAGTCTTTCATTTGATATAAATATATGCAAAGAGAGTGGTGTGGTGATCTGGGTGCCAGAGGTGGCGCTTTACTCTGGATATTCTGGCTTGGGCCTGTAAGGGACATAAATTAACATGAATTAACACATGCATGCAATAAGAAAATAATTAATTCAAGTTATCAGTCACCTTTTCCATTCCAGGAATCTGATTGACAAGATAAAGTAATGTGCAAACTGCTTTTCAAAGCTAACAGCCTGGAGCACCCCTCCTATTAGTTAGTCATTCCCTCAGTATCACACCCGGAATCTGTCATTTCACAATTTTCTCCTATAATGCATATGTGCCGCTCTCACCACTCCACTACAGCAACTGCCATCTAACAAGTTGACACAGAGAATGATACAATTCACGTCCAGTATTCAGTTCCATATACAGCAAGCATCTGAGGCAGACGGGTCAAGAATATGGTACATTCTGTTCCCTCTCAAAATTGCTTTTCAGGACTCTCGAGGAGATGGTTTAAACATCCCATTTTATCCTTTAAATACAACTGAAGAGTCTAAAAGATTTAAAACTCTTGATTTTAGCTGGTTGTCCTGAAATTGTGCAACGCTATCCTTAGTAAGATTTAAGTTATTTGAAATATTTGTTCTATCTCTAAAAGTCACCCCAACACCTTCTGCACTCCCACTAAAGATGTATAAACAACCTTTCAATACATATTTTTTTTTTATGTCAGTGGCATTTAAATATATAGAAAAATCTGACCTTAACTAGAACTGAACTGCATTTATTCTTTAGGAAAAATATTCACACATTAAGAAACAGTTATTATTATTATTATTATTTTACAAAATCACAGTTCCTAGAAATATTAGCACCCCTTAAAAATTGTGTTAAAATAAAAATAACTAAGTATTTTTAATAATTTGAGTACTTGAAATAAGTATTCCACAACTTCCTGTTTGTGGAATAAACATATAAAACCTTTCAAAATAGGAAACACTAAAGAACATCTACTGAGGCAGATAAGTGCTGATAATAATAAGGTATAAAATGTTTACAAGAAAATAGCTACTTGCCCATATTTACAGACTAAACATTAACAAACACATTAAAACAAGTAGAAGTGTGACAAACATCCTTGACAAGGAACTCAAGTCCGACCACCCGTCTCAAGAAAGACAGTAAAAAAATCAAAAAAAATCTCCAAACCTGCAGGAAAGAGTGACATCTTCAGGTCAATTACTCAAAACAGTTTCCCCTTAGAATATCTGACACATCTTTGCAAGTGGTACCAATAATTTTGAAGCACGCTAATAATAATGAGACAGCCTTAATTTAACTATAAAGGTCCATTAAGATACAGCATCTCTCTTCCTAATAACTCATAGTCAAATGGCAGCACAGCTAGAGAACTCAAAAGTTTTTTTTTTTTTTCGAAGCTTAAAAATATGAAATACAAATACTTCACCTACTTGAATCAATCCCTGTAAGAGACTAAATAAAACAATCGTTTCTTTTAGAAGACCATTTGGAAATGTAAACAGAGTGTTCAAGGCTTAATTATTTCAAAATATGGGGTAATAAAAGAGAGTTTTACCAAAACTCAGCTAACATTATTAGTACATTTGAATTGGCTCTGGTATCATATGTGAAAAGATCTGAAATATACTGTAAGTAGGTGAATTACCTAACAAGTGAAAAATACCCTAATAATACTACTTTGTCCTGCATCAAAGTAGTAATTCATTTACTCAATAAAAATAATGTGCACATACCTGAAAACTATTTATTTATTTATTCTATGTATATTATTATTCCTTGACACAGGTTCTAAATGGTGGGTTAAGCATCTCATGGGGAGGGAGTGTCTATTCTGAGTTTGGACACAAACCTTTTGTGCAAGCATTTGTTTTGTCAAGTTTCAGTGCTTCACAGAGATACAGCAGGTAGAAACAGAGGTGTGAGTATTGCTATCTTTTGGTTTATTTTTATGGATTGGCATGATTTTATGTAAACATGATGCTTCTTTCTCCTTAGATATACCAAGCTGCTCAGTGTGTGCAGATAATTTGTTGTTAGATGTTTCATGTTCTAGTGGTGTTACCTGCTTATTTACCTTGTAAGCACTTGGCTACAGGGAATTATGTTCAAAAAGTTGGATGCTATCAGCAGTGTTGGAGTAACTAAAACCGAAACATACATGTATTAATTGCTGGTACGCCTATATATGAAGAGCAAATAAACTGAGCTTTCAGACTATGTGTGAGGTTGTGGATGGAGAGTCTGTAACAACAGTCATGCGACAGCAAACAAAAGACTAATTACATTTAATGGACAGTGTAGGGGCAACCAGATAAACACAAATAAAATTCACATGGCACAATATGTCATCAGCAAAACATTAGCTGGATCAACTTATTTACAAAATTATCATCAGCGTATGGTGCACAGCATGTTTTGTATCCTGGTTATTATTTTTCACCAATTTATGATAACAGTCCTCCTATAGCTAATATTCAATAACGGATGATAAAAAATGTAGTTGTCAGATCAAAACTAACGTTGAAGTTAGTTTTTAAGTTGAAAGATAATTTTTTCTTGATGCAATTCGTCAGACTAGCTGGTTTGGCTTCTTCATGTGAACCAGTTAGCATAGACAGTAGAAAGTAAGTTGTTTTCTATTCAGCTGGAACAATAAAAAATAGGTTTCAGCTATTGTAAAGTACCTATGTGTGTTTTTATGTTTCAACATTAAACCGGTTGAGAACACTGAGGTAGGAAAGGCTTTAATTCAAAGCAGCAGACATGTCTGATGTTGTGTATAAATGGGATAAAAATGCTCTAGAAGAGGACAGAGTGCACAAAAGTTGTTCTGTTGCCTGAATGTGGTGTCAGCCGGTCCCAGTCCCTGCGGCTCTCACCGCGTACTGTTTAGGCCTGACGGGAAGCTGACTGCAGCTCAGGACATGGCCTCGTTTGTTCACGGCTCCCCCACCACCCCCCTTCACTCTCCAGCCCTACCCCTGTGAAAAGAGTTATGCTGTCTGTTTTGAATGGACAGCGTTTTTCTTTGTGTGGCCGATCAAAACAGAGGGCAAAGTTAGTCAGCAAGTTGCATAGCTTCTGCATTCTGGTTCTTCAAGCCTCTTTTGTATGAAGTTTAGCACAATGTTTTACACTGTGTTTGACCTGAATGGCATGTTGGAGGTAGGAGCTCTTTTCCAAACTACAAAACAGAAAGAGGTAGAAAATGGTTTTCTTTTGTTATCTGATTAAACTAAGTCAGGCTTTTATGGCATGGTGAAATAAATGTAATGGTAAAACATGGGGTGGGGGTAAAAAGTCTTGGCTATAATGCAGAAAATTACAAAGTGCAGGATTTTTGAAATATTTATATGCTTTTATCTGATCTATTTCCTAGCCACAAGGTATTTGCCTGAGAATTCCTGGCACTTTTCATATTACCTGAAGGCAAATGGTGTATAGATTTATACAAGTTATTTACAACAACAGCCAAGCCATTCCTCTGGAAACTAGGCTGCAGATCAAAGGATTGTTTTGATCTCTACTTAGCATATTTGTTTAACCTAGCCAGTGATTCTGAAAAGTGCACAAGCTTTTTGGTGATATGCAGAGCACCCTTTATCCGTCTTTTTCTTCTGTTAGCTGCGGATTTAAGTACTTTCTGTATTTAGGAGACAACTGGATTTGCCAGCTTTTGAAATTTAGTTGCCCACTGCTAGCAGTCTTGGCACTCAGAAATAGATAACTAGGTATGTTCCTCTGCTAATCCTGATCGGCCTTGTAATAGTATTTGTGGACTGTAGAGCACTCAATTAGGGCATAATGTGCTATTTTTATTTCCTTTAAGTTGGATTAAATGTGAAAACATGTTTGTTTTTTTTTTTTCTATTTCCATCTACTACGTACTGTGTTTTTGTACTTTGCAAAGTATTGTTTTATACAGTTTCAATCAGGACGAGTCTCTCAGCACTGAATTGAAAAATGTCAGGAGAGGAAAACAATGTCCAAGCGCTCTCTAACAAAAACATGCCAGGGCAATCAGGAAATTTTCTGGAATGCTTAAGAGAATGCATATGCACACAATGCCCTAATTCTCTTTTACTTTGGGTTTGGGAAAGATGAGCCCAGGTTTACTGAGAGCCAAAAAAGGGGGCAGATGGCTCACAAGAGGGATAAACCTGGGAAGTCATGCTGTAAATGTGTTTTACAGAAAACAATGAAAGGAGCGGACAAAGCGATTGTGGCAAAGTCCTTTGGAAAATGGAAAAGCAGCTCTCTAAGGTCCAGGACCATGGAGAAGCCGGATGAGCCTTCTGAGGAGAGTAAGGAGGCGAACCTTTCCAACTGCACCTGTGAAGACCCCCAACTCGCCAAGAAACCAATTGGTAAAGAGCACCTTATTTCTTACTTCAAGTTTGATCCATACTACCGAATCACCTGGCTATTTTTTTATTGTGACAATTTTAATTATTACTGTATTGAGTTTTTTTTTTTTGCTTTTTTTTTTGTTGCTTTGACTCTTTGGCCTGCCATATCCGGTGAACAAACAAACCACATTGTTGGGCAGGAGAATTCCTTTTGAGGGAAAGTGTGTCTCCGATGATACAGTGTTGCCAGAAAAAGACAAAGCGAAAAATAGCAAACACAAAAACAGTCACAGGTGCATGGGAAAAAGAGAGGAGCGAGTGAATGGTCACTGCGGTCCCCAGGAGGTCTTTCAGTGTTAGCCAGTGCGGTGGGTGGACTTCTGACAAGAACGCTGGTTTGCAGCCAGGTGGAGTGTGTAACTGAGAATGCTCCTGCTTATTCCTTTCACATGCTAATGTGGCTCCTGTGCGACTTAGAAGCGGCAAAAAAGTTTTTCTTGGAGCGAACATTTTTGTTGCTGTTGTATCACAGCAGTGGTCTGATTCAAAGACTCAGCACTCCTTTTTATATGAGTTTGGGATCGTGCCAGGGAGAGAGATACACTATAACAGTGGTGTACAGAAAGGCATTGAAATGCATTGGTTGAATATTTGAAAAGTGCAAACAGGTGCAACCATTTAACCTTTCCAACAATATCATAGAATAATTAGTGTTAAAAGTATAATTAAAGGAGCTGGAGTTTATTCCAGAGTCATTTTACTGGCACATGATACAGAATATATCTTATGTGCCCAAGAGAACAACAAAGCAAAACATAATTAATTTATATATATATATATATATATATATATATA
>CAEGAG010065730.1:0-39582 GCA_903067065.1 Brachyrhaphis terrabensis
CTATCTATCTATCTATCTATCTATCTATCTATCTATCTATCTATCTATCTATCTATCTATCTATCTATCTATCTATCACTGCTGGTTTTAAGCTGCATGGCGACACTTCAAGTCCAAACATACGTCAAATAAAAATCTTATATAATTTTGGTGTAGAAAGTGAATAAAATAAATTTAGCCTTCTATGAAAGGGACTTTCTGTTTTTAAGAAGAGTTGATATAGAATAAAGAAGTTCCTTTGAGTGTTTCAACTTTTCACACATTTATTACCTGAAAGTTGTGAACAGGTGAAGGTTTCGGCCCGTTAGCCGACCCGTCCGGCCTGAGGTTGTGAGAAGTGATGCTGTTGTGTTCAGGGGAGTCAAAACAGCGCAGGAATCCCACGCTTCACTGAGGGAGTTTATAAACTGAGGGAGGTTGTCTCAAGGACAGGAGACAGGCTGAGGGGCTGTGAGCAGCTGGAGAGTCAGACGCTCCACCCAGCGAGGCGAGCAGCAGGCCGTGAACTGGTGGAGCTGATCTGAACCGGTCTGGACAACGACCCGGTTACGTAACATCAGCTAGCATCTTCGCTGCAGAGCAGAAACCACCACAGACCTTCTGATGAGCAGCAGATGTTCCTCCAGTCCAACCAGTTCAGCTCCATCCAGCATCCGCTGGTCTGGAAAGAGAACAAGCAGCTTCAGCTGCAGCACAATGGAGCATCACATGATGGCGCCTTTCATGTGGGCAAACAGACATGAAAGAGGCCAGCGAAGCTCCATCCGTCTTCCTTATGGGACGTTTGACAAACCAGGGCTTTAAAGTTTACTGGCTTCTAAAGAGAAGGCCCTCATGACGTTTATGTACCGGTGTCATCACTCAGCGCTCCAACTGGACCAACTGGACCAACCGGGACCGGTTATTGTGGTTAGAGTCTGGAAACGAGCCTTTCACTGAGACCTGCCACTGAAAGGCAACTTGTACCAGTCAGAAAGCAGCAACATGTTGCCCAGTCCAAACAGCAGTTCCCTCCAGAACCAGTGTGGTACCACAGAGTCCAGATTTCCTCACACATTAAATCCTTTAAAGGTTGTAGAAACACTTCCACAAACCTCTGAAACTCAACAATAAAGTTTTCTCTTTGTTTTTTTCTCGTTAATTATCCAGGTTTTATGTTGTTTTCTTTTTTGTTGCGCTTTGGGGTTTTATTGCTGTTTTTCAGGTTTTATTGCTGTGAATCATGATTATGTTACATTTTTGTGTTTTTGATGCTGCTTTTCTAGTTTTTGTTTCTTTGTTTCAGGTTTTTGCTGCAGTGTTTCTGTTTATTTTTGTGTTTCAGGTTGTTTCCTTCTGGCCTCCAGCCTGTTGCCCCGTCTTGTTGCCCCAGCCTGTTGCCCTGTCTTGTTGCCCCACAGAGGGGACAGGTCGGGTCAGGTAGGACAGGTTGTCCCTTTCTTCCAGGCGATAAAGGCCGGCGGTAAAAGGAGAAAGGCTATCAGGTAGTCGTGTCCAGCCAGCGTGGCAGCGGCGCCGGCTGAAAGGCTTTTGGGCCGCAGCGTGAGAAGAGCCGGACGGTTCTGATGGTTTCTAAAGGAGCCCAGATTAGAGCCGTCTGACGGAGATACGGCCGTCTTCCCTTCCGTCTGTCTGCGCGGCGTTTCCGTGCCGCGGCTTGTCAGCGCCTCAATAGCTTTTGTTTGCAGTGAGATGCGCGGCCTTTGACTCTGACAAATGGAGGGAACGGGCGGCGGGTTTCCAGACCCGAATCGGTTCCTCTGGGCTCAGACGGACCTATTATGAGGTCAGAGCAGCGCTGCGAACAAAGCTGCCTTTCAGCAGCAGAGCCTCCCTAACGACTGAAGAGCCGTCACTTTATTTCACTTCAAACGCTTTCATATTTCAAAGACAAACATCAATAATCCACAGGCTGAAAACGGGCCGAGACCGGACAGGTGTGTTCACACAGGACCGGAACCACAGAACCACACAGAGCCACAGAGTCCAATTCAACCCGACCGGATCTCAGCTCGGATCAGAGGACAACAAAATCCTGTGGATGCAAACGCAACAAAGTCAAACTAATCCAATCATTTAGTTAGAAAAACATTTTTAATATTTAAAACTAAAAACTATTTAATAGGAAATGGAAAATAAATGTTTTTAAATTAATATTTTTGTTTGGAGTGTTTTAAATGTGTTTTTATATTTTAATTTAAACTTTAAAAAGTAAATTTAATTTAAATGAGTCAATAAATTAAATTATAAAAACATATGCAAGCATTTTTAAACTTAAAATATGAAATATTGTTTTTGAAGTGTTTTAAATTAAAATTAGTTTCAGGTGGAAATTAATTTTAATCTAAATCAATAAATTCAGTTATAAAAACATTCTTTGCCAGTGTTAAAAACACAAAGACAAAATATCAAATAAAATGACAATAAATCCGTTTTTAATTAATATTTTTGTTTCTTGGTGTTTTTAAATTAAAACAAGTTTCAGTTTTTTATTTCCTGTAAAATAAATGTTGGAAGTTTAAATATAATTTGTTAGCTTTTTATTTTGTGTTTTTATTTTAAATTGGTCTGTTTTCTGAAACCTGTTTTTATTCCAGAGGATTAACTCTGGTCTGGTTTTTAGAGGGATTTAATTTCACACCTGTATTTTTCTCTCCTCTCTCTGTGGGTCGGGTCCGGATCCTCGTCGGTACCAAACCCAGCAGAACTCTCGTCGCGCCGAGTCGCCTTTCAGGCGCCATCGGACCTGAAACCTGAGGAAAATCTGTCCGTCTGCTGAGGTCAGGCTGCGAGACGCAGTGCTAAAATATTTACTTTCATAAACTGTTTTAGTTTTAGGTTGAATTTCCAGGCAGAGGAGGAGCTCACCTGAAGTTTGCTGGTTAATTTATCATTGCAGTGGTTTCTAATGTTATTTAAATGAGACTCATAACTCTGTTCTAATGGTCGTAGATCTGATCAAGTCGCTGTTTAATCTGCTTTAATTTCAAATGATCTCATTTTTCAAACTGACCAGAATTTGTTTCATCGTCCTCAGAAGCTTTAGTGCAGGTCAGTATAAAGTTTATTTAAATAAACGTTTTAAACATCCTTGATGAATCCTCAAAGGTTCAGAACCGAACACAGAGCCTGGTGGTTCCCCACAGAGAACCGCCAGATAACAGTCCTGCTCTGGTTTCTACTGACGTTGAGGAAAAACATCTTATTATGCTGCCAGCACATCTAGTCACTCTACATCTACATGTTTTTCACCATCTCTCTAAGTTCAGTTATCTGTTAGGGTGAAAACATGCAGGGATCTCTGGGTGAAGAAGTGGACGTGTAACAGGCAGCATGTAGTTTGAAATGCGTGTCAAAGGTCAAACCTGGTGAAAGCCAGTGGAGCCAGTCGATGTTTTCATTTCAAATGGATTCATCTGCAGGTTGAACAGATTTAAATATAACCAGGCCTTTCTAACCATCACAAGCATGGTGCAGTCTGTTGTTCTCCCATTAGAGGTATTTCACTTTATTATTGTATTTTTCATTCTCATGTTGGTAAAAACAGTTTTTCCAGAAGTTTATATCTTAACTTGTTGCAGTATTTCCGTCTGTCTCTTTAAACCAGATCCAGTAATTATGGTTAAATGATGTTAAATGAAAACCAAACAGGCATCAACAACAATAACACTGGAATAGCTGCAGCTGGTCGGTGTTAGCATCCGTGCTAATGGTTGTTAGCCTAGCCTGCAGTGAGTCTGCTGCTGAAAGCTACGAGGCGTTGCTGTGTTGACTTTAATTTTGTCCTCGTTAGCGCTCTGATTCAGGCGACTGCAGTTCGGTTAAACCTGAACATGAATCATTTATTGCTCAGACGGTTATAAGAACGTGACGCCGTGGGAACGGGGCTTGGATTATTAATGGAGCATGAAAGTGCTGGGAGTGAAAGCTGAGCCTTAAAGTCTCACATCTGGTCTGTTTTTAGCCAGCGGTACGAAGCGCCTGGAAAACACCTGGAATCCTGCTGGTGGAGGTGTTGACTTGGATTAAGCTGAGATTATCCAGAACGGAGGACTTTCCGTTTGTTTTCCTTCGTTACAGTGTGGGGCTAAAGGAGGCTCGTCCTTCTCAGGTTCACCAGGATCAGCAGATGGACAGAGTTATGTGGATGTTCATGGAGTCACAGACGAGTGGACCCTGGTACCACTGAGGTCTGGACCCTCCAGGCTGATGTTTCCCACAGATTGGTCGTCACCTGCTAGCCGTGGTTCCTCTGGAAGCTGGACCTTAGCTCCATAACCTTTGGTGTTGTCTCCATCTCTGACCCGCCACAGACGTTCTCTCTGCTTCTACCACATGTTTGTGCCATTCCAGGTCTGATGTAACTGCCGCCATTTTGTTACTCAGTATGACTGGAGGCCATCTTGTCCCTGCTCCATGTTGTCCGGTAGAAGACCTTGGTCTCTGCTGATAGTGAATCTTGCATCCTCTCGTTGGTTGGACTTGACTTGAGCCACGTCTTCAGTCCGTCTGTAGTTTGTCGGCTTTTTCTTCCCAGTTTGATCCTGGATGTTGGTTCTGATATTCACCAGTCCTCCCAGTCTACAGTCTAAGGGTTCAGCTCCCTCCGTTGTTAGGGTCCCTCTTGGTTGTGGATGATCTCTTTGCTCACTGCCTGTGGGAAGCATAGGTCCTTATTTCTGTCTTCCACATCTCCAACATTGCCTCTGGTTTGTCAGCCCTTTGGTAGAAACCACCTTTTCCCAGTTCTCTAGTCTGAGTGTCATTCCAGTTTCCTCGGTGTCTCTCTCTCTTTTCGTTCGACCTGCCGATGTTTGGTCCACCTGATGACCTCCATCCAGCAGCAGTCCTCCTCTCTCTGCCTCACGACGGCTGAGTTTGATCCAGATTGACGTAATGTGGCCGGATCCCCCAACACCCCTCTGTTGCTCTAATTCAAGGCCCAGTGTTGGGGGGGTTAAGCTGCAGGCTGCGTGGAGGAGAAGGAGAAAACCCCCGAGGGGCTCTGCTCCCTCTCAGCTCCTCCCCCATTAATCCGCCTCCTTCCCTCCAACAACAAACTCCCCCTCCTGCATTTAGAGCAGGATGAGGACAGCATCCTCCACACACATCGCTCCTCCTCCTAATTTATGAAAATCTCCTTTACACTGAAGTAATTCAGACATGCAGAACATCCATCCTGCTGTGAGGGTCGTGGAGGCCATATGAACACTGCGCTGACCTCCGACCTTCCTACCAGGTAGAGAAGTTTTACCCTGGAGAAACCAGACAATGTTGTCAGAAGGACCAATAATCTGTTGGTTTGTCCAGAAACAGCAGCTTTTCTTCTAAATTAAACGCAAACATCTCCATCAGCAAACATTTAACCCCAAACCATGATGCAGCCTCCACCATGCTTTAAAGATGATAACTTTTACTTTAAATTAGCTCTAAAAGGAACAATGTGGGGATTAGCATCTGGTTCCTAAATAAGGCCACTGCCCTGGAGGATCCAATCCCACAGTCTGATGCCAGAACCAGTGAGGGAGATCCGACTGACTGCTGGTCCGTCTCTCCATCTCCATGACTGGATCACACCCAAACTGGTCCCCAACTGGACCAGTCTCCCTCTGAGGTATCAACTTTATCTTACTGAACTCTGAATAAACTAACTGGTTCTCCAAACGTCGGTCTGGGTCCGGTTAAAGTGAACTCTGGTTTGGTTTGAATGCATATGTGAACGCTCCAAAAGCAGGAAGTGTACTACAGCGCAGGGCATTCTGGGTAAATACAACCAAAACAAACGTGCTAGCCTAGAGCTAGCTATAGTAAAGAGAAATCCTCCAACCGCTAAAGTCTGACGCCTCCATCTTGTTTCCATCTGGTGAAACAGGAAGTTGCCTCAGTGTCTTCAGAGGTTTTTGTGTCGTTTCCTTCAGTGGTTATCGGTGCAGCGCCCCCCACAGGCCACTGATCCCCAATCGGACCGAGTCTAGAGGAGGATTAGGTGTGAAAACGCACTAGTTCTTAAGTTTACTCTGAGTTTTTCTGGACGCCATGTACAGGTGATGTTTTCCTGAAAGGTAAGTAAGTTAAGAAGATTTGATGTGACAGACCAACAGGAAGTTGTTTGGTAGAAGGAAGCTTGAGTTGCATTTGTGTTTAGTGTTTTTTACTTTGAAGCCTCCAAATAAAACCAGAGCTGATGGGAAGATGGAGCTCAATCAGGGAACTGTTACGCTTTTACACCATGTCCATTTCTGACCAAATTCAGTTTCACAATGAAGGAACATTTACACCTCAGCTAGTTTAACTGTTTCTAAATTCATGTTGTGAAGAGAAGCAGCTGATGATCCGGTAAAACCCTTCCCAGCAGCGATCCTCGTCTCCCAGCCTGCAGAACTGAATTGACTCGTTACATCTGCCCCGGGTCGCCACCGTCATGGAAGAGCCCAGCTAACGCGGGGGGCGGAGCTCCGGGGCGAGCGGCGCTTCATTCATCTGGCTTCAGGCCTGCCTTTGTCTGGATGGCAGGTGCTTCTAATCCCGCTGTCAGAATGAGCCTGGACAAGATGTTTGGACAAGCCTGAGCGTAGAAGCCCCGATTCCACTTCATGCAACCCAACCCCCCAGGCTTAGACGTGAGATATGATCCGTACGGCATGGTGGACGACACCAGGAAGCGGACTGATCACCACCACGAGGTTCACCCAGAAAACCAACACATAACTAGTAGAAATGGTAAAATCTCTACACATAGTCTGAACTTGGTCAAAATTCCTCCGTTTCTACAGCCGAAGGTAAAACGAGTCACTGCTGGAGGGTTTTGTTCATCTGCTGATGGAAACAGATTTCATCGTGTTTTTCAGTCTTTAACTGTAAAGGACTTTGTAATCATGGAGCAACGTTGGGTTTGAAGGAATAGTGGTCCCTCCGTCCATCTTGACCTTTCCTCAGGCTCCATCGTCCTGAAGCGACTGTCCCGTTGATGCCTGGCGACAGCTGGAGCCAAAAGGCCCTTTTACCTCCACTTTCTCTGAAATCTCCACTGATTGGATGTAATCTGGTTGTTCTTGGCCATGATAATGCCATTGATTTTGCCCCCGGGGGTCAGGCGCTGGCCTCTAAACCGGGCCCTTTGTTCGGCCGGTGCGGTCGGACGGCTCACCCCTTAATCTGCAACCTGATGGGATCCCAGAGGTCGGGAGGACACGGCGAGGACGCGCCACGGAAATCCTTGTGAAGTTTTTCCTGGGCATTAACCTGGTTTCCGCCTGCCGATGCTGATCTATTTTTGGTGGGGGCTTCAGTTTGGATTCCTGGTGGCCCGGCTGCGCCGCCCCAGGTCTGCCGTAACCCAATTTGAGTTGACTTTGCCCGTTGAGGGAGAGCCGTGGCCCGGGGCTGTGCGCTGTCATAATTCAAGCAACACAATGAAGACGAACCTTTCTGCTGTCGGTGCATATGACCGCTTCCACACATCATCACACTGAGCCCGTCCTGTCAGAGACTCGGGCTCAACACTTTCCTCTGACGCTGCTTATTCACACGAATTTACAGGATAAAAACCAAACATCACAGATTATCTGTCATCTCATCGAAGCCCAAACCGTTTTATTCAGAGACTAAAGTGATCAGCTGCTGCCAAACGTAAAGTTTAGATGCTTAAACTGATGATTTATTTAACTCTAATAAACATCACAATGTGTAAAACTTTAAAAAACTCAGAAACAAAAACAGAAATTATAGGATTTCTCTACCAGAGCCGTTTATTATTATCTGAATCATAAGAAACACGAGAACCTGATGAATCTGGTTTCAGTTTAATAATAAACACTAAAAATTAATTAGTAAATTATTGTCAAGCTGTTTTCTGACTTTAATTATTGAAGCTGAAACAGAAAATCACAACAGATCTATAACACAACATATTAAAGGACTAAACATTTAAGAGAGAAATTAGTCGATAATTTGTAGTATTTTCTTTCAGAAGTATGAAATTAATCCAGGAGGTTTTTAAAGGTTTTTTTGTTCTGCTGTGGATTTTAGTTTCTGATTAATGTAACGCAGCCGCCATTTTAATGCCGTAGCCATGGAAACGATGATGAACTCTGCTCAGTTTTTGGCTTTTTGAAGAAAAGAACAGAAAAATAAAAAAATAATTTTCAGTTTCAAACTCTTTTAGTTTCAAATACTTTTTAAATTTAAACATTTTTAGTATCAACAATTTTTTTGGTTTAAAAAATATTTGTCAGTTTTAAATCTTTTTTATCTTACATTTTTTGTTTCAAAATAATATTTTAGTTGCAAATATTTTTCTTAGTTTCAAAATTATTTTTTAGTATTAAAGCAATTTTCTGTTTCAAAATATTTTTTTATTTTCAAAATATATTTTACTTTCAAATAATTTTTTTTTCAGTTTCAAAGTAATTTTTTGTTTCAAAACATTTTGTGAACCAATTTTATGGCTCTAATTTAGCTCCATATTTGTATCATATTTGTGATTTCTAGAAGTTTGGTGAAGTCGCTTCTGGAAACGTTTAGTTATTTTTAAACTACTAAACCCGACAGATCAGCGACTCCTGCAGTAATGAGCCCGTAATGGAGACGGCTCCTGGTGGATTCTGGGTAATGGCTGCAGCCATCGGTGTGTTTGTGAGACTAAAGTCAGAGCAGGAGCTCAGCTGGTTTCATGGTGATCAGGTTCGTTCCGTTTCGCTGTCCATCAGCGCTGAAGCTGGCGCTGCCCGGACCGGTCCGTACTGTATGTGGGGTGTTTGGGATTCGGGAGGCGGCGCCGCCCGGGTCCCTCCGTGCGATCCACGGCCCAGTGAGCCATTGTTTGACTTGGCTCGGCTCGGGGCTCCCCGGGGTCTGAGCCATGAAAAGCTTTCTGTTGGAAGCCCGATGCTTATTGTCAGAAAAATTGTCCCCCCCCAAAATTAGCATAGAAGCATCCAAAATGCATAATGTTGTGCAAATGACAGCTGCTTAGCTGAAACAAAGGGAGCAAAATGGCTTTTGGTTGCGCCGGCCTTGTTATGCTAATAACCCCCCTGCCTGCCATTACAGCCTGGTCCAAACAAATCAGGAATTCCTGCTTCATTGTTGCTCCATGTTCTCCATCAGAGCAGCAGTGTGGTCCGGTTCGCCCCCCGCTGAGCCATCCTCTGGTTACCTGGTATCTGAGCTTCTGACAGGTCCGTGTTCCTTTACTGGAGCCTCCAGAGCAGGACGGGTTCCCAGCTCCTCCTGTTTAGTATGCTAATGTATTCTAGCGGCTAATTCAGCAGCAGAAACAAAACGCAGTGAAAGGGATTGGGTTTCAGCGCAGACTAATGACCAGCAGATTAATCACCGGACACGTGGACGGGGACCGCGTCAGCCTGAAGCTTTCTGCAGCACTGGAACCAGGATCAGAACCAATAAACCCAACAGAACCAGACTGGACCAGGATTCACCTTCACCTCCGTCCTCAGAGGGACGGATGGAGAGCGTCTCCTGCTTCTGGTGCAGGTCATGAATAAAAGGCCAGAACACTGACATGGTTCTTCCTGAGCCTCTGCAGAACCTCTGGGTCATGAATTGATGGTGAACAGAGTTTGGGAGGTTCTGGTTGACGATGTTGGACCTACAGCTGAAGGAGTGGTGCGGTTCTGGTCAGTTTCAGTGGAAACAGAGTGACCCAGTCCAGCATCAGTATCTTAAATCAACAGTAATAAAGTGGATCGTTTGGTAAACTCACCAATCTGACTGAACTGGAGAACATTTGGTGTTGATGTTTGACTTGATGAGTGAACCGGACCGGATCGGCCTCATGGATCCGTGTTGGTGAAAACGGAGGTGAGATCATTTCTCCTTCGTCGTCGCTCGCCTGCAGCCGGTTGGAGCCGAGCGTTTCCTGGTTGGAGGTGAGTCTCGGTCCTCTTCCTGCTTTCAGGCCGTCAGGCTCGTTGCCGAGCGCTGAAAGAGATGGACAGCGTTCGCCTCTCGCTCAGTGGAAATTAAGCTGCCGCAGCACGCCCGCTGCCCCATTGTTGGCCGCCCGGGGAACCGGCCGCTTGGTATTCCAGGCACAGATTGGCTCTGAACTTAGCTGTGTGCAGTAGGAACCCGGCCCACTGCCATTGCAATTCTCCCCCTTGCCTTTCCAACTCAATCTCGCGCTGTGCCCTCATCACTCGCTCCCTTCCTTCATGTCTTTGCCTTTCCGCTGGCTCTCACCCCAGAGAACATCTTGTTCTTGTTACTCTGAGATACAGGAACGATCCGGTTTCATGAAACATGTCAACTACTGTGCATGTGAGCCAGAACAAGGAGAAAATCTGTCATCTGGAGGCAGCGCTGCTGCTGACGCAGGCTGCAGCCCCTGGTGGCAGTTCCTTCGTGCCACTAGCAGACTGTATATTTGTTTAGTTCCTCTAATCATCAAAGGCAGCCCAGAGCCGTCTCACCTGTTTCCTCATGAAACTCTGCCTTTCATAGGAGCGCTGCAGCTGCTTTCTGTCCCGGCACTGAGGCCTGATTAGACGGCTGTAGAAAGGAGGCCCCGCTCCTGCCACGTGATTGGGAGAGTCACCTCTGATGGTGATTTATTCCCCCGACAGGACGTCCACGCTGCTGCGCTTAGGAAGGTCTTGGCCTTCTTTCCTCCTCCGCCAGGTGGAGAGACACGTCAGCTGTCAGGAGATAAACCAAACACTGCCATGAAAACAGTGAGTTTTCAGTGAAATGAAAAATAGCATCATTAATGTTTGGACATAAACGTGAATTACAATTCCTTATCCATTCCATGACCTCAATTATCTTGGGAGAGATTGGAGACGATGCCTTGGTGCCAGCGGTGACCCAAAGTAAATGTCTTGCAGAAATGATCCTTAATGGTTAAAATATGATCTGAAGCTTCTCGTGTTTCATTAGATGTCCTGATTTAAAGCATACATGAAGAAGAAAGGATCACATTCATGGACTCGGCCTCCTTGTACAGATGTTGGGACTCTAACACGGTCACACGTATGTCTGGATCTACGGGTTTGAGAAAAACGAGACAGTTTGGTCTCCATGCGCTGTGAAGTTGAACAGAAAGTTCTTTGGGACCGATGTTCTCTTCTGTAGTGGTTCTCAAACCGTGGTACATGTTGTACCCCTGACTCCCTTCTGGGGCTCACAAGAAATATTGATGTCAGCTGTTAACAAGTTGCACACAAAGCCAAGTAACCATGGGCAGGGTGGGGAGAACAAACCGAACGAGGAACATGTGCAACACCGGCCGTCTCTCTGCAGAGCCGTGCTGGACGGCTGATTGCTGCTTTCATTTGTGTAGCATCAGGTTTACAATCATGACTTTGTGCTGCCAAACCAGTAAAAAACACTTAGAAACGCTAACGTCAGGTCGCAATAAACCAAGAAACCTTTGGTTCGTATAGGAAGAACCTGAGCAAAATCCCATTAAAGTCGTCCAGAAAGATTGGGCCCGACACCACGGAGTCTCCACGGATTGGGTCGAGCCAGAACGGAGTTTATCCAGGACTGTAGAAAAATAAAAAGCTGCTCTAATTTAGGGGAAGCTTTCTGGAGCAGCAGTGGTGGTCAGTAAAAGTACCAGGTAGGAACAGGACCTACATGATCCAGAGTCCTGGTGATCCTCAGGTTTTCTCAGATCTGAAATGTTTGTGGGATCAGGTCCGTTTACCGTCTGCTGAACCATTTCAGCCTGTTGAGAGACTGAAGCTTCCCACATACTCAGCTCTACGGATTGGACTCAACGCCACTGCCAGCAGGCATTTCATCGTCAGCATCTCATTACCAACTGCTTTATGTCCCACAGCGTGAATGGAGGAGCTAGCTGAGCGGCTAGCCCCGTTTCTCCTGACAGACGGTAATCACGTCCTTACGACTGGTTGTCCTGATTCCAAACCTTATTATCTCAATGTGGCAAACGAGATAGTTTGATGTAAACGCTGTTTCACTGAAAACATAAAGCTTCACCGCTGCAAACCCCCAGCAGACATCGGCCTGGAGTCTCACAGTGAAATATGTCGACCTGCTCTCTGGAAGAAGACGCCTCGTTTTATTGAAACGTTCTGGAGTTTCTGAGCGGTCATGGTGGCATGGCCTCTGGACAAACAAGCTAACCACGATGGAGGATCGTTAGTGTAACTCTGCTGCTCTCAGTTCCTGCTTTGGGTTTTTTCAATCATTTTTATCCCATTGAATCAAGAGAATCTTTCATCACATGTGCAGGAGGCGAAGTGACCACACCGTCCTGGTTTTTGGTTTGATTCTCCTTCACGGTGGCGCTGCTCAACTCCAGGATGAATCCGCCTCTCTTCGCCTCCCGGCTGCCTCCCATTCATTCAGCCGGGCTCGGATCGACGGCCTGAGTGATGGACGCGGCCCGAGGCGGAGACACTGCCTCAGTGTTCAGAGCACAGCCGCTCTGTTCAGGCCCCGCGGGGGGCCGCCGCGGCCCCCAGAGCCCCGCAACAAATCTCCCAATTGTGTTCCCAACGCTCTCCAGAAACATGCCACATGATCCTTATCAGGCTGCCTGTAAAGTAAATATACACCCCACCATATATTACCATAAATTACTGCTGCAGCGGGCCTGATGGTGATTGCTGCTAAACGCTTTCTCCAGAGAAACACTCGCTCTGTGTGGGTGTGTGTGTGGGTGTGTGTGTGAGGAGCTAAAGGGCCGCTGCCAGTGTTTGTTCAACTTGCCTCCAATGAGATCTCAGGGTCCGGGTGGGATTTGTACGAACACAAGCTGTGAGTGATGTCATTCATTCAGCGCCGACTTGGACCTTTAATAGCTGCCGTCTTGAATCACTGCCATCCCTCCTGGAGAAAACTGTGACACTGTGTGTGTGTGTGTGTGTGTGTGAGGTCCTCTTTATTTTCACTAATGTTAGCACGTGCTATTACCAGGTCAGCTAGTAATTAAAAAATGCCCAGAAATGAGCGATTCAATTAGTCTGCTGGGTTCTGGCTCAGCTTGGTGTTGGCCGGGACTCGAGTTGAGAGCTGAGGCTGCGCCGCGTTCGGGTTCGGCCGCGCCGGTTTCGGCCGCGTCGCTCCATGTTGGCGTGTTTAACGGCCAGCTTCATCAGCACGCCGTTTTAAAAACAGACAACATTCACTCTGCATGATACGTCTGCAAACTGGTGAAACTTTAAAAGTCAAATGTTGACACATTCAGTTTCAGGAGGAAAAGTTCAACAGCTGAACTCCCATAATGCATATTTAAAGTTCCATATCAGGAAAGGTAGTAAAAATAATTATCCTTACTCAAGTTGTTTTTTGGCTTTTCTAAAAGGGAGATCAAAACTCATTTACTGAATTTGCTTCCAGTGAACTTTCCCATCCACTGCTGGGTCTGTGCCTTACCAGAGGCACAAACAGCAACATTTTCTTGAGACGTGATCCACACTGGTGTGTAGTTTCTACTTCCATTTATTACGGCGCTGCGTAGCATCAACATTTTATGAAATTACGTTTTGTGAAACTCATTCTCTCCAAAAACTCAGCATTTTCCTTTTAAAAGGAAACATTTAAAATTTTTGAATCAAAATTTCCCCAACAGATGGAAGAAACAGATGATGGAAACTTCCTGCCATGAAGGAAACCAGCTGATCTCCAGTGGCGTACCGCAGGGCTCAATGTTCAGTCTTATTTCTTTGTTTCCTGGGAATCGATGCATCGTCTCTGCAGCGTTTTAAGGTTCATCTCCACTAGAGATAAACCTGGAATAAAGTTCATCGGCCAGCGAAGTCCAGATTAATCTGGACCCGGGAGCAGAGGTCATGTACGGGAAGCAGGAAGGGTCATGGGTTAGGAAACCTTTGCAGGTTCTGTGTATGTTAGACGTCTCTAACCTCCTGATTCAGGCGATTGCATGACCTCCTCTGCACGCCACCCACAGCCTCACATGAGAAACACTGGTCTAGTCAAAGCCCAGGTCTAAAGTTGAGCAGCGATCTGGTAGCTAGTAGAAGCATTTCTCTCATTTTCTACATTCTCAGTGATTGTTAAATCTCTTTATGTTCATTTCCCAGTAAATATTAAATGTTTTAAACCCTCCAGCAGCAGCTCAGGTCCCGTCTGATGACCTCTGACCTGTGAACTCAGGTCGGTGTTTTCTGTGACTGAACCTCCTGGTGAGGTTCTGATTATCATGCCAGTTATTCCTGAGAAAACAGCCTCACTCATTCATCCTTCAACAGTTGGGAGCAGTGAGACATGCGCCGCTCTCAGCCCATAATGGGCCGAGTTATAAGGAAATGATTCAGCTCCAAATCCCCGTTAAGACCATAATGAGGCTTTTTACTCCTGCACAAATTCAGCTAAGCCTCTTAATTATACCAGCGCCGCATTCTTGGGCCAACCGGCTTCTTAACCGATGAAGTAACTCAAACCAGGAGATTACCTCACCGGCGGGCCTTGACCTCCAGCAGGACGGTTCGCCGGTGACCTCTGGCGCAGCCGAGCCGGCTGCAGGCGGGACTGATGGCGGCGAGCGTAATGAGCGACGCTCTACAGGAGGAACCTGCGGCGGCGTAGGCAACGCAAGATGGGACTGACTTCCTCTGAAGCGAAATCAAAGACCAGTCCGTGAGGTGTGAACGCAAATCGACCTCTGACCTCCGGTCCTCTGGACCTCGGTCTCAG
Organism: Brachyrhaphis terrabensis; assembly: GCA_903067065.1. NCBI lineage: Eukaryota > Metazoa > Chordata > Actinopteri > Cyprinodontiformes > Poeciliidae > Brachyrhaphis > Brachyrhaphis terrabensis. The sequence goes on from CAEGAG010065730.1 coordinate 14,650, forward strand.
TTTGAAGTTTAAAAGCAGATATAAACATCAAGTGGCTCCAAAAGCAGGAAGTGGACTACAACGCAGGGCATTCTGGGTAATTCAACCAAAGCTAACATGCTAGCCTAGCGCTAGCAGCAGAAATGTCTCCTGGTCTTTAGACTAAAGAGAAATCCTCTAAAATCTGATCCTCCATCTTGTTTCCATCTGGTGAAGAAGGAAGTTGCTCTCAGTGTCTTCGGAGGTTTTTGTGTGGTTTCCTTCAGTGGTTCTTGGTGCAGCGCCCCCACAGGCCAGGAGGGGAACAGGTTGGTCAAATTTACAACTTTATTCTCAGATTTTCATCCTGGTATTTTGGCTTCATTCTGGTAAATCAGTTTTTCTTGCGTAATGACTTTACTTGACTCTGTTTTTGTTTGCTCTCCATGAAGAAGGAAACTCCCTGAATGTGTTCCAGAATATTTTCGGTGCCTCCGGCTCTTCTTGATGAGGGAAAGTTGCAGACAGACTTTCAGCGGCTGATTTTGACGAGCCTGTGATGAGGAGCCCTTCGTCTCTCTGGGAGCCGACCCCCTGCCTCCTCTTCATCAGACCCGGCCCGACTCGGAGCAATCAGGGGCTCAATCAGCTCCCGTCGGGCTCCCTGAGGGGCCGAGGAGAGAACCGGAGTCAGCACCTAAAGCAGGTGAAAAGCCACTCATGTAACAAAGCTATCAGCCTTTATTCAGAGAGCTTAGCCTGGAAACAAGACCCAACCTGCAGCCCACGCTCACAGCCGCCCGGCGTGACAGAGCTGCAAACTCCTCATGTGAGCCTGAAGAGACACGTGGCCTGATTTAGATAATAGATCTGCTTCCCCTTAAATTCTGCTCAATTATTCAAACATTTACAGGGAGAACAGTGCCTAATTGGGAGTTACCAAGAAAAGCAAACCGCGGCCCATTGTGCCTTTTGCAACTTGCTCTGTCCTACTTTCCTGAGGCTCCACAGCGAACAAAAAGGCAGAGATAATGGAGCCATGAATGCAGGACAAACAGGTGTGAAAACCTGAGCGACTGCAGGTCACGCTGCGTTTCTCCACCAAACCTCCGACCCTGACCCAGAAACACGGATCAGCACCAGAGACGGCCGCCTGCTCTCTGGAAACCTGTGAAAACATGAATAATCATGAGGCGTTACGATCCTAATGAGGCTGCTGAATATTCATGAGCGCCGCCGGGTCGGCCGGACCCGCATCGGCTCGGCCAACGGTCTGGAGCGTCCAGGGAACGCCGCCGGGTCGGCCGGACCCGCATCGGCTCGGCCAACGGTCTGGAGCGTCCAGGGAACGCCGCCGGGTCGGCCGGACCCGCATCGGCTCGGCCAACGGTCTGGAGCGTCCAGGGAACGCCGCCGGGTCGGCCGGACCCGCATCGGCTCGGCCAACGGTCTGGAGCGTCCAGGGAACGCCGCGCGCCGCCGACTGAGAAACAACCAGAAACAGGAAACGCCGCCATGCAAAACGAATACAAGACGGCTGCAAAACACGCTGCCATTTATCTTGTTCATATTTATTTATCATTATTTTTATTTTATCAGGATAAAAACACCTTTTCGGAGGAATCCAGGCCAAAAGACAGAATTAAAAACACTGAAAAATAAACATTTAAAAGCAAAAAATAACAGCTAAATCCAGTAGATATCAGAAAATCTCCTCAAGAACTTTTAGATTTAAAAAACCAAATGAATTAATTCAGTAAAAGTTTCTGGTATCAAAGCTCCAGTAAGAGGAAGAATAAATAAGTTTTATTTTACTGTATAGTTTTTATTTTATGAACATGTCGGCAGGAACTGTTTGTATTCTTTCTGTACTTTATGAACTAATAAATGAAACGTTTAGTTTTCTTCATATTTAGTTTGAATCCAGACGACATAAACCTGCAGGTTGAATCTGTGTTTTCTGCTTTATTTATTCTGGGTCATTATTCCTGGTTCTCCTTCAGAACCAGCTGCTGGTGCTGCAGGTGTTCGCCGCTCCGCCTCAGCCTGACAGGAAACTTCCCAGTGAGTCACAAGCTGGGCTGTTATGAAACTTTGTTTGGATCGCCGCGGCTGTTTGGACTAATCCGGGAGGAGCTGTTGTGACTGCGGCTTCCTCTGGAAACATTCCCGCCGTGACTCACCTTCCAAACTTAGCTCGGCCGTGAACCGCCGGTCTGGAGGCGGGACGCCGCCGCCGGCTGAGGAAGGGCTGAGGGGTGAGTCAGGAGGCGGCAACGACCAATCAGGAGGCAGCAGGACGCTGAGTCAACGACCAATCAGGAGGTTTGGACCTGACGCTTCAGTGTGATACTTTCCAGGACTGCTACAACCTCTGACGTCCAGATTTCCCAGCATTCCAAGCTTCATGACCCGATTGAGACCCAGAAGCTTCTGGTTTCTACAGCATGGCCCAGTTCATCCCAGTTCATTTATCTGGTCCAGTTCAGTCCAATCATTCTGTATCATCTCATTTCTTTGCTCTATTTTAATCCAGTTGATTTTGATAGGCATCGTTGATCTGATAGTTGTTGGTTAATCCCAACATTTTCTTTATAATCCAGTTTAATCCAGTTCATCCAGTAGCAGAACACTCAATCCAACCCAGTGGCGTTCTCCAGTTTAATCTGATTTATATCAGTTTGGTAAAAGTTTTACTAAAATTAAAACGGTTTAATTCATTAGTTACAATGAATTCATTTTAACAGGATCTGACATTTTATTTCTCCTGGACAAATTTAAATAAAACATGAACGTCATTTTACAGTTTGGAGGAAATAAAACTAGTGAAGAGATTTTATGGGAATGTTTGAGAAAACTTTGGTTTATGTTCACAGAAAATGAAGAAACGGCGTTTAAAGCTGCAAAACTTTAACTAGATTCAAACTCTTTGGTTATTTTCCTGATTTACGAGTTTGAATTTTTTACTCACTAATAAACATTTATGTGGATTAAGGTAATAAAAATCTGAGTTAATAACCAAACCTGATCAGTTGCTCTGCTTTCCCTACACTGTAAAACACTAAATTCTACCAAGTGTTTCTGTCGCTTTTACAGTGCAAATATATCAGCACACTTAAAGTTTTCATTAAGATATATCAGTTTATTTAAAGTCAATAATTCCTCAGTATTGGTGAAATAATCTGCCAATGGAACCAGCAGGTTTTAATTAATCCATATTTTCAGTTGAAACAAAAACGTTTTTTAGTGTTTCTGCATTGAGTGATGAACTGTAGAGGTTTAATAAAATGTTTTAAAGTCATCTGTGGCCTCAAAATGTTTGGACTAGATCAGAAATCTTTCTTCAGTGATTAAAAACCAGAACAATATCCTGCTGGAACTGGAACCAGTTGGCAGAAATTAAACTGTTCAATTCTCTGAAACGCAGAAATGTGGTTTTGTGATATTAGCAGAAAATGGTCAGTTTGTCGTCCAACAGCGATGCAGTGAACAGGAGCGTCACCTGTCAGCGTCACCGCAGGTAGAAACATGGAGCAAATTACCACAGCAAACTAGAAAACCTGGGGAAAAGTTGAAAATTGGCAAGAAAAATTGGGAAAGTTTGAGATTAATCTCAAAATTATTCAGAAAAAATCTGACATTTCTGAGATTGAAAAGTCAAAAATTAGCAAGAAAATCTCAAATTTTGAAATGAATTTCAGTAGTTGGACATTTCTGAGTTTAAAAGTTTTGAATTTGAAAGAAAAATTGAAAAGTTTAAGATTAATCTGATGTTTTATAAAAAGAAGAAAATAAATTTTCTGAGCTTTAATAGTCAAAACATTTTCTAGAAAAGACTGAAATTTCTGATTTCAGTAACTTGAAAATTTGTGAGAAATTTTTAGAATAATCTCAGAATTTTTCTAAAAATACTGAAAATTTCTGTGGTTGAAAATTCTGAAATTATCAGGAATGTCTCAGAATTTTCTAGAAAAAAACCTTGAGGTTTTGTGAGTTTCTAAAGTGGAAGATTAATGTGAACATTTCTGATTTTTTTTGCAGAATTTGGCTCTTTTTTCCGGTCTGATCCTCCGTCAGACAGAGCTCCTCCGGTTCCCGCGCCTCCTGTGCAGCTTGTGGTTTCCTCCTCTCCGTTTCTCCTGTCCAGGCGTCAGGTACCACCTCGTTAGACGCGCGGCTCATGATTCACTGCCTCTCCCCGCTGCACTCCGCCTCTGCTGCCGCCGGTCGTAAATCAGCAGAGAGCACATCGAGTCCCGCTCAGAGCGGCGCGCCAGGCCCCGCGGCGGCCGTCATTAACATTCCTGCGCTCTGCCGTGTACCTGCCGCCGTGGAGCAGCAGGACCAAACGGCTCGCGTGTCGCCTGACGTCACCGCAGAGCTGCACCTCCACCAGCAACCAGCAGGGGGTGCAACCAAGAAAACACACGAGGCCAAACGGAGCAGAAGAAACATGGAGCGTGTTAGCATAGCTAACCTTTAAGTTAGCAATGCTAACCACAGTACATTAGCATAAATAACGTCAGTTAAACAATTAAAACTGTAACGTCTTCTTCCTCGCTGAGCGGCCGTCCAGCTCATGTTCTCACTCCGAGTCTGAAGACTCAGTTTCACACACCTGAATGTTTATATCTGATTATATCCCATTATTTCTGATTATATCTGTTTCAAAATGCACAGCATTCTCAGAAATTTGTTTTGGAGAAAAAATGTTGCATTTATCTGTCTAAAAGTTATTTTAATTAAAATCATGACTTTAATATTTGACCAGAAGCAATAATGATTATACTTCCAATACAAAATTAATATTTCTGAAACATGATGACACTTTGCTACAAGTAATAAGAAATTTATTGTCCAACAATTACAAAGAAGCAGATATCTGAATGCTGATATGTTACATGATCTGTACAGGAGTCGATGGCGTGCGCTTCAGGCTAAACAATTCAAGCTAACAAAACCAAACTAGGAATATTTAAGTACTCTGATGAAAAAATAGGACATATTTAATGTCTAAGTAAAAAATAGAAAAGAGTTTGATCTATGGACTGATTGAACCCTGAACAGTGTTTAGGCCTCTTAACAAAAACATGACAGCCTCTTTGGTTCCACAGTTACATCTGAACACTTTGCTCCTATAAAAATAGCTTTTCGTCGACCCTCCGGCAGCGTCTGTCTGCTCAGTGCAAATACTAACAACAAGTGGCTCTGAGGGCGAGGCGGGCGAGGCCCGGACGGATGATGACCAGGAAGTGGAGCTCAGGTGTTCCTGAGCCAGGAAATAACAGGGCGCTCAAACTGTGTCGTAAAGTGTGTTAGTGTGCTGCGACGGCGCTCCGCAGGGACGCAGCTTTAAAAGCCTCTCCGTCACATCTGGGTCGACGTTAGCCCCAGGTTTTCATCTCCATGTTGCCAGTACAACTGTATTTATAGCTGGGTCAGTGTTTGAAACGCCTCCATGTGTCGCTGCTGTGATGGCGGTCCAGTAGAGCCCAAACACGAGCTGGCAGGCCGGAGGACAACCTGGTTTCACCCCAAAATAAACCCTGGAAATCCCTGTGGAGTTCCTCAGGGCCTGGTTTTAATCCCCCTTTTGATTTGCTTCATATCGGCTCTTTTATTATCTCACAAAAATCCCAACGACAGCAAAATGTTATTTTACGACTTTTTCCAATCACAACGTTTAATATCAGAAAATAACTTTTTCACATGTTTTACCCCTTTTGTTCTTTCCCTGAACTGGTTAGCTTCCAGTTTAGCAGAGTTTGAGTAAACTGGTGAAACTTTATAACCATAAACTAATTTGTATGTTGGATCAGGACGTAGATAAACCAACCTGCTGGTTAAAGGTTTGGTGTGAATTTGTGTCTGGCAGTGGGTAGTACCGCTAGCAAAACGTTAGCTGCACTAACCATAAACAGTAGCTAAGCTAATGCTAACCCACCAACATGGTATTTACCTGACGCTACTGCTAATGTGCTAACTTCAGTTATATCTGATTTTAAAGGACAACAACCTTTAAGCACCAATTTAATTTAGAAGTCAATGTTTACGTCTTGTTTTGAATTCAGTTATTGGGAGGAACAAAGAAACAGGAAACGCTGATTTCTGGGTAAACAGACTTTCAAATTAAAGCATGAATATAAACGTCTCAATCCTTGAAGAATTACTAATAATCAAAAGTTAAATTATATATTTAAAATTTATCCTGAAAAATTAATTTAGGGGAAGCTAAGTGCACTAAACATTTTCTAAGCTAGCAGAAGCGCTAGGCTACCAGTTAGCTGCAGTGTTAGCAGGATGTGGCTACAGCTGTTGGCTGTGTGAGCTACCAGATGTCCTCCAGTCTGAACCGCCTGCGTTTCAGGGTTCAGTGGGACGTTTGGAGCTGTTGGTACTTTCTACATCTTGCATAGCTAATGCGGCACTTTCAAAGGGCTGGCCGGTGATGAAGCACCACTGCAGGCTCATTAAAGGCAAATCAATCTGCAGGAGTTTTAAAACGTGTGCGTTGGGGCGTGCAGAGCTGCATTGAACTGAATATGGCAACGACTAACGAGGCTCAGAGTCCCTCGGGTCTAAGTGCTGGAGATGAAGCGTGAAACAGAAAAGTTTGGCCTCAGCCGTCTGGTTTGTGTTGCTAAGTGCAAAGAAAAGATGATTTTTACAGGTTCTGAGTGTCTTTAACTTCCACAGAGTCGTTTCCTCCACCTGACTCAAAGCCAGCAGAAATGAACTGTTCAGTCACATGTCAACGCCAACAGGCCGCTTGACGCAACGTCGATAGGACTTGAGGGCTTCAGGCAACTTTTAGCTGCTTACAAGCCTCTGGATTGTCAAATATTAGCAAAGAATGGTTGAAGCATAGGTTGGGTGAAGCGTCTGCCTCCTGTTGGTCTTTGGAGGATGATTCTGTGGGTCGGTGCCCAGACGTCCAGTTCCTTGGTGAATAACTTAAGGCCAGAAGTGCTGTCGGTTGGCAGTCGTACCTTCAGTGCTTTCATGTAAAAACAAACATTTGACGTGAATAAGGCTCAAATAAGTGGATTATACTGCTGTAGGAGAAACCAGGGGCATCCTCACAGTCTTGGAGATTTCTACTGAGGAGCTGATTGTTTGCCGATCGATCAGATTTGGAAGATTGGACAGAATATATAGCAACAGACATAAATATATGTACAAGGTTTTGTGCAGGCATACATGCGAGTTTGTGTGGATGAGGACGTTCATAAATATTCTGTTTTATATTTATTTGTGCGGTAAAGTCTGCCGCATTGTGGCGTTAAATAAACAGGAAGTAGAGTCAGGCGCAGCCGCATTCGTCCACGATCATGTTGGGAACGTCCCGCTTCACGATGTTGTACTCGTCGTCGAAGTAGAGCATGGACATGGTGCTGAGCTTGGTGGGGATGCAGCAGGAGTTCATGGAGCCGGGGCTCATGCCCCGCATGCGGTACTGGTTCACCACGGCCGTGTGGAAGGACGAGGCCGAGCCGGGGACGCCCGCCATGTAGGCGGGGCAGTTCCCCTCGCAGTAGTTCCCAAAGTACCCCGAGGGCGCGATGATCCAGTCGTTCCAGCCGATGAGCCGGAAGTCGATGTAGAACTGCTGGCGGCAGCACAGGCTGCTGCTGCCGTCGCACTCCAGGCCGCGCTTCCGGATGCGGTGCTTCCCGTCTGCCTGCTTCGCCCGCACCACCAGGAAGGGCCGGTGGGCTTCGTCCTTCGGGTTCATCAGCACCGGCGCCACGCCCTCCGCCTCGCAGCCTTCGCAGCGGACGTCCAGGTTCTGCCGCCGGTCGCCGCTCCGCTCGAACGCCAGCCGCACGGCGTCCGTCAGCGAGAAGGTGTGCCAGCCGCTGCGCCTCAGCTCCACCCGCTTCTCCACCAGGTCCCACCGGCTGCCCAGGCCCGGCTCCTGGTAGTACACCTTCACCGTCACCTTCCGCTTACCGCGCGCCTCGGCGCCGGCGGCCGGCGGCAGCAGCTTGAAGTACAGCCAGAGGGTGGCCTGGGTCACATGGAGGTTCTGGTTCCCCTCGTTGGAGATCAGGAAGAACAGGCTGGACTTGGAGGTGACCAGGTCGTCTGAGGAGACCAAGTAGAACGAGACGGATCAGAACCGGGGAGAGAAACAAGAACATGGAACCGGTGACAGATTAAACATGGCGATTACTGACGGCTGTACTGATGCATGATGGGAAGCTAAAGGTTTTACTGGATCCCAGCAGCAGACAAATGGTGGGAACTGATGGCTACAAAGCTAGCTGCACTGTAAAACAGCAGTCTGAGATATTATGCTAACGCGCTAACTATGATTCAGATTATATCTGCCTCTAACACACAGCAGCCCTGAGCACCAATTTAATATTTTGATATAATTTCCATGATTTTGCTGCCCTGAAATATTTATTTATGTTTATATTTTGTTCTCTTCTGTTTCATTTTGTTCATTTATGTTTCTTGGATATAAAAGAGGATAAACGGCTATCGCTACTTGAAGAGACTGAATGTCAATAAGTAAAACTTCAGAACTGAAGTTTACAAACCAACCAAGTAAATCTGCTTCATGCAGGGAAGCTAAGTGCTAACCGTTTCAAAGTTAGCTAACATGCTAAACGCTAGCTTAAAATTAGACAGTTTGGTTTGGATTCAACTGAAACGTCCTGAACATGGTGGTGGCAGCATCATGCTGTGGGGACAGGGAACAACCCTACAGATATAGAACAGCTAGAACCCATTAAAATCAACTGGTTTACACTGTAAAAAGTAAATGTAGTTTCTGCTGCAGTTTGTTTTATTTCAGGACAAAAAACGTCAAACTTTTACAGCAAAATACAGCAGCAGCTGATTTAACTCTAATGATTTAATAAAAATAAAAAGTTTTAGTTCCACTGGAAGATTATTTCATAAAATGTTAGAAAATTAATAATAACCTGGCAGGGGAACTAAAACTTTAAAACCAATATTAAGAAATTATTTAGTTAAAACAAGCTGATTATTTAAAGTGCACTAAGATATTTTCAGTAGAAATCAAAATACTTGTTAATATTTTGCGTTTTTACAGTGCATGTCTCTGCCTGAGGAGGTCAAAGGTCATGTAGGCTCAGCGTTTCACAGTGAAACTTCCTGTCAGACTGTAAACCAAACATTCATTGATTGATTGATTGGTAGCTGTTTGTTTCCCTATCCTGAACCAGAACCGCTCAGTCTGGACCAGAACCGGGCCGAACCTCCTCAGGTTGACAACCTTCCAGAAACGTCCCTCTGTCTCGGCAACATGTTGCTGCAACCTGCCTGCAGCAACAGCAGCACGGTTTGTCCAACATGAGCCGCGGGGGCCAGCAGTGGCACGCTGAAGAGCCTCTGGGGGCCACGACGTCAATATTTGTCTATTTGGTTTTAATTCCAAAAACTTTTATTTTTACCTGATAAATAAATAATTCAACTAAAAACACAATTTAAAAGAATCATTTTGTTTTTAACTGCAACAGTTTTTATTAAATAAATAAATAACCACTGAGCTGAAAATAAACTTTTATATTTTTACTTGCTGAAACAAAAACTCAAAACACAATTTTTAGTATTTTTATTAATTGCTAACTTTTATTCTTTCCAATCTGAAATAATTTATTCTCAACTAAAATCAATTTTTTTTGTATTTTTCATTTTTCTTGTAGTTACAAAAACTTTTATTTTTACACAATTAACTCAAAACTCAATTATAAAGTATTTTTCTATTTAAATGTAACTGCAGAAACATTTTTTACTTTTCCCTTTTAAATAAAGAAATCAACTAAAAACATGTTTTTAGTATTTATTTTTCCTGCCAAATAAGCAATAAAATTAAAGTTTTAACAAATCTATAGATGTTTAAATTACTTTAAATAAAGGATTTTACAGATTGATCTAATTAAAACAAAAATCATATTATATGTTTTCTAAATTTTGTTGTTGTCAGGTTGTGGCTGAATTTGATAAAAATGAGTTTTAGTAAAAACTTCTGGATGTTTTTGTCTTTATTTCTATTAAACTTGTTTTGCATTTTCCATGTTCAGATTTTAATTTTATATTTTTTAACAGCCTTGCATCAGTCCAAACATCAAATTTGGTCTTTTCTTGAACTCGGCCGCTCAAAATCATTCTGAGGGCCACAAACGGCCCCCGAGCCTCAGTTTGGACCCCAACAGGAAAATAGAAACGTTTCCTCTGTTTCATTAACAGATTTATGACTTTTTAACAACTTTATACCTAAAAATAATCAGGTTAAATCCAGTCATTAACATCTGAAACTGGGATTTAAAAGGTCAAAGGTCAGAAAATGATGGACTGATGTCCAGAAGTTCAATGTTTATTTTTTGCTATAAAAATGTAATTCCTGTAACTTTCAAATCTGAACCTGCTGAAGATGAAATCAGAGGAAATTTCTGACAAAAACCCAGAAGTTTCTCCAATTGACGGGTCTCCATGGCAACGGACTGGAAGTCATGTTTTCCCGCCAACTTCATGATGCTGCCGCTCTGACCCCCAGCATGATGCTGCCGCTCTGACCCCCAGCATGATGCTGCCACCGCCTCGGTCCTGCTGACCTTTCTCTGCGAAGCTGATGATCTCGGAGCTCTCCTCCAGAACCTCGTTACTCATCGGATGTCCGTCCAGACTCGGGATCTCCACCCGGCCGTCCTCGCGCAGCTTGCCCGCGTGCAGCTTGCGCAGCGCCGTCACCATGGCGGCCCGCGGCACCGGGTGCGTGATGTTGGGCCGCTCCCGCAGCTGCAGCCGGCTCAGGATGTGCCTCTTCACCGCCTCCAGGAAGTCGCCGTCCACGCGGCCGGGCTCCGGCTCCTCCAGCCGGGCGGAGGCGGCGCAGGACGCGCAGGACTCGGGGTGCGCCCCGGCCCCGGCCGCCTCGGCGTCGGGCGCGGCGGCTCCGCGGGCGGAGAGAAGGACGCACGCCGCGAGCAGAGCCAGTCGGAGGAGACAGCGCGTCATTTTGTGAGTGAGTGGAACCGGAAAGAGTCCTCAGCTTCAGTTACATCCTCTGCGATCCTCCGGAGCCGGACGGAAACTGGAGCCGCTCTGCGTCTGGCTCTGGACTCAGCCCGAACCCGCCTCCAGCTGGTTCCTGTCAGGGAGCGGAGCCGCGTCCCGACGCAGCATCCTTCCAGTCCACAACCAGAACCAGAACCGGGGAGCCGCCTCTAGCGGGGGAGCTGCGGTCTGCCGCTGCGGAGAGGAGCACCAACGGGAGCAGCTGGAACAGCGGGGAGCAGCGCGCACAGGAGCCTTTCCATCCTGGCGTGCGTAAAACTGGAGAGACCAGGAGCCGCCAAGTTTTATATACAGCAAGGAGGAGGAGGAGGAAGAGGAAGAGTGGGGAGGGCGGGGCCAATCAGGAGGGAGAGACAGAGAGAGAGAAACAGATGAAGAGAGAAACAGAGGAAGAGAGAAACAGAGGAAGAGAGAAACAGGAAGAAGAGAGAAACAGAGGAAGAGAGAAACAGATGAAGAGAGAAACAGATGAAGAGAGAAACAGAGGAAGAGAGAAACAGATGAAGAGAGAAACAGGAAGAAGAGAGAAACAGGAAGAAGAGAGAAACAGAGGAAGAGAGAAACAGATGAAGAGAGAAACAGAGGAAGAGAGAAACAGAGGAAGAGAGAAACAGGAAGAGAGAAACAGAGGAAGAGAGAAACAGATGAAGAGAGAAACAGGAAGAAGAGAGAAACAGAGGAAGAGAGAAACAGGAAGAAGAGAGAAACAGATGAAGAGAGAAAGGCTCCGCTGGTTTCAAAGCGGCAGATCAAAGTTTTCATGTTTGAACCACAAACTGCTCAGATGTTGGTGGTGGCAGCATCATGCTGGGGGTTACAGTCAGAAACCACGTGGTTTAACAACATTAATTACAGAAATACAATCTGAAAACTGCGTAGTGCATTTGTTCTTTTTCTACACCCCTGGACTTTGACTAGGCCCCTCTAGGATAGAGTCCCACTGCATGATGCTGCCACCACCGTATCTCATGTTCGTTAACTTCAGACTAAAGTGACTAAAATCATTAAATGGTTTTAATTCTCCTTTAAAATGAGACGAGCGCTCTGATTGGCTGCTGACCAGCAGAACCAGTCCAGGCCCGGTTCTACTGCTGGTTCTGCAGTAGAAGCAGGAACCCAGCCTGGTTTTGCTGGGCCCAAATATCCAAATGAGCCAGCAGCTTCAGCCAATGGGAGCACAGGACTCAGCCTGATATTTGGTAGTAAAACCTGTCAACCAAATGAAGCCGCGTTGACCTCTGACCTCCCACATGCTGCTGCTACAACTCAGAGCCGCATGCAAACACCTCTGGGCTTGCGGAGCCACTGGGCATGCGCAGCAGCAGCTGAAGGAAAGTGAGTTTATTGAAGCTGCGCTCAGAATCCACAGGGAAGGAAATGGCGCCATCTTCAGTCCGTCACCCGGAACTGCAGACCGGAAGCCGGAAATACCAGCTGAATAGTTCAATAATTATAAGAAAAACCTTTTAAAAAATCATCTGAATGTATTTTATTAGAGATTCCTAGTTTAATTGTACTTACTAAAATCATATTTTATTTTATTTTGCTACATATATTATTTTACTAACATCCTCTCGATCCCATCAGTGTTAGAGACGGATGGACTTTGTTCCAGTTTACCTTAACATTAACATTTAGAAAATATAACGAAAAGTTTTAGGAATGTATGAATCTTAATATATCTCATTTCATTTCATTTGACAAAGTAATTCAATGTAGGTTTTTCTGTAAAATTGAAAATGTTCCTCTAATTTTTGTATTGCATTCTTTTTGTTATTGTTGTTGTTTCTAAGAGGTTTTTTTTAATTTATCACAATCATGTTAATTTAACTTAATTTTACATTCAAATCTATTTTATTTCACATGTACGTTTTGTTTTTTCTTTGAAAGTTCACTCATTCTTTTTAAAATAGAAACAATAAAATTTAAAGTTCATATTTAATTGTTCTGAATTAATGGGTTTTTGCTTTATTGCATTTGAATTTACTTTTCGTAGATTTATTATATTTTTATGCTGTGTAGGGTTAACCCTAACCCTACCTTTAAGAAAAGGGAACTCCGTGACATCACTTCCTGCTAATGTTATCTGCGTCTATCAGAGAAAGAACGGAAAGTAAGATGTCTCACTACACTTTTAATTCTGTTGTAAGTCATATAACTAAGCTGCCTCTGCGTTCTTTCGTGTCTCTGTGGTTGAAGCAACAATAACAACAAAGTTTGTTGAACTAGGGTCTATTAGACTTGTTGTTTGTTCCTATAGTAACCAGAGGCGGTCAGAATCCCCGTCTCAGACAGGTTCTTGGTCAGAGGACTCATCTTCGCGGATATCGACCATCTGTGTAGGTCCGGGTAAAGGTGGGGCGCTCAGTCTGATGATCAACTTGTAAAAGTTTTCTGAGACGGATTTCTGGGAGGACGGAGGGGAAACACGGCAGCGGGTGAGTCACCGGAGTTTCTCCAGGTTGTTTCGGTCACTGTCTGGCTCTCCATGCCGCAGAAGAAGCGTTTACTGGTCTATTTTAACTCAAGTATCCTGAGCAGAGAAGCGTTATCTGTTGCTGCCTAACTGGCTAGCAAACACAGGGCTCAGAGTGACGAGGGAAGCAGCCAATGGGAGCCTCCGGAGGGGAGTCCCGCTGGCAGCCTGAGCCAATCAGAGGCGCCGCTGCCGCTGAAGGCGGGAATGTGCAGCAGAATGTTTAGAAACTGGTTTCCAGCAGCTGGTTCAGAGGAAGCTGAGTGTCGACAGTTCCTGATTCTGATCACTGGACCGTTCCGGGTCACAGCTGAGCCGGTTCTGGTTCTACTGGTTCTGGTCTGGTTGCTCATGCTGGTTTGGGTCGCCCCTCACTGAGACCCACTGACACCACTGATAAGGTCAAGTGGGTCATTCCACAGCAGCTCTGAGGCCCAGACTGAGACTGGATCAGAACCACGGCTCCAGAACCTCGACTGGGACTGGGAAACGTTTCTACTGCAGGAAGTCCAGCCAGGAGCAGGTAACTGTTGGCCAGGTTCTGTCAGGACCCGGTTCTGATGACACCAGGGTAAAGTCCACTGTGGCTGTTTTCAGTGATTATTCAGAGTCAGTCTGGATCAGAACCACGGCTCCAGAACCTGTGGAACAGGTTCAGAACAGAAACATGGTTCCTGGCTCTCCGACTGGAGGCAGTACCCCGTGAACTTTGACCTGAGAAGTTCTGACCGACCTCTTCCTGTTCCAGGGTCCAGTAGAACCTCCTCGACCCGGCCCGGTGCTGTTGGTGTCTTACTGCTTGTGTTTCTGTGCAGGAAGTGTCGTTTGGTTTGAGCCAATCAGCTTCCAGAGGAGCTGAGTTCTGGTTTGGTGTCAGGACCGGTTCTGATTCCGTCCCAGCTGGACCGACCGGACCGGAACCATGTCCTCCGGTAAGAATAAGGGCCAGAACTCGCTGACCCTCCACAAGGTCATCATGGTGGGCAGCGGCGGCGTGGGGAAGTCGGCTCTGACGCTGCAGTTCATGTATGACGAGGTGAGCATCTCGCTACGTTTCCCATAATGCCCCTGGCTTCTGTGAGCTGGCTGTCTGCTCTGTCGCAGTTCGTGGAGGACTACGAGCCCACCAAGGCAGACAGCTACAGGAAGAAGGTGGTTCTGGACGGGGAGGAGGTCCAGATCGACATCCTGGACACGGCGGGGCAGGAGGACTACGCCGCCATCAGGGACAACTACTTCCGCTGCGGCGAAGGCTTCCTGCTCGTCTTCTCCATCACCGAGCAGGAGTCCTTCACCGCCATCACCGAGTTCAGGTCTGACCCGTCACCGTGGTAACGCAGGGGTCAGGGAACCAGAGCGGATAGGAGCGTCTCACTCGGCTCCGTTTAACCCCAACGGATCGATTCAAATCATTTTCCCAAATGATTCAGAAAGTCTGGAAACTTTCTGAATCGTTTGTCTAAAAGTTTCCGGCTTTTGACGTGAATTTACTCTAAAACGACGTTTTAATCCCTTAAACTGAACACGAACCTGAAAGTCCAGTTCTCAAATCCAGGAAGGAACCGTCTGAAACTCTGACACGTTGCCATGTCTGTCATCCCTCTACTGGTTCTACGGAACACTCATCCTGCCGAGATTCTCCAGCTGATTTACTGTTAACGATTTAATCAGCTAACCATTAAAAAGCTACAGTTACTGTTCTCTGTTTGGTTCATAACTTCCTCGTTGTTACGCTTCGTCATCATGACTTTAAAATCTGATTTTAAATATATTAAATTTACACCACAATCCTCCTTTTGATGAGAAAATATCTAATATTTCATATTAATCTGCTCTTTCAGCTGCTCCAGTCTTTTTCTGGTCAAACTTTTTCATTTCCAGATTAAAGAACAAAACAGATTAATAAATTAACTGACAGCCAATCAGAAACATGAATATGAAAAAAACATTTTCCTGAATTTCCTGACTGGACAATAAAAGATATTTTTATTTCCATCTTCAGGAAGTTATTATAGGGAAAAAGTAAATCTTCGCCAAAAACTCAAAATTTTTTAGATTAATCTCAGAAATTTTCTACAAATATTTTAGAATTTCAAAAGAAATATTTTTCTAGAAGATTTCTGAGATCTCAAAATTTGTGATTTTTTTTGTTTTTCTATCAATTTTTTGACTTTTGAAACACTTAAATTTACTATTTTTTCTGTCTTTACTGCTCCTGTAAGAAAAACTAAATCTATTAGTTAAAATCCATATAAATGTTTCTCTAATCTTTAAGTTAATGGCACTATTCTTGATGTTCTGGGCAGGAGCCGTCAGGGGAGCTGAGGAGCCAATCAGAAGCAGCGCTGTGCTCTGATAGAAAGCGGGTTCTCCTCCCTGTTTGCGGGCTTTAACTAGGCCGTGTGTGCCTGCTGGTTGCAGGGAGCAGATCGTCCGGGTGAAGGAGGAGGAGGCGATCCCGCTGCTGGTGGTCGGGAACAAGTCGGACCTGGAGGACCGGCGCCAGGTGAGCGTGGACGACGCCACGGCCAAGGCGTCCGGCTGGGGCGTCCCGTACGTCGAGACGTCGGCCAAGACCAGAGCCAACGTGGACAAGGTGAGCGTCGTGGTGGAGGACGACCTCTGACCTCTGGCCCTCCAGCTGCCTGACCTTTGCCCTCCCCCTGCAGGTGTTCTTCGACCTCATGAGGGAAGTCCGTAAGAAGAAAATGGCGGAGAGCAAAGAGAACGGGCCGAGCGGCGGCAGGAAGAAGCGGCGCTGCTGCGTCCTCTAGGTGGAACTGAGCGCGCTCAGACCGCAGCGCTCGGCTCGTCTTTATCTCTGCTCACATTCCTGACGCTCTCAAACACTCATCTGCACCCTGGTGACCTCTGACCCCGCCTCCAATCAAGCTTCGTGTTAAACTCTGTAATCATGCCACAGAATGGGACTCTAAGGGAAATAGGAATATTATTATTGTTATTATTATTCTGCACCAACACTCATTATTGTTTATATCTGATTAAATCAAATTCTGTTAGAAAAACACTTTTCTCTTTAATTTCACTTCAAAACGAGACAAATATTTACTGTAAAATATTAAAAATAAACATTAATATTCAGCAAGAAGCAGAAAGATCAAATTTAAAAATAGATTTTATGTAGAAATGATAAACAATTTAATATAATATGTACAATATTAAATTATGTAAAATAAAAGACCAATTAAAATGACTAGCCTTAAACAGGTCCAAATTTGAAAATAATCCAAAAGTTAAACAACTTTTTATAAATAATCAGAAACGTGAAAATAATTATAAAAGGGGGAGAAATTAAAAAAGAAAGATGTAACTTTTTTAAAACAGTCTGTTATTAGTCAGAATATTTATTGATGTTGAAGATCTTTGAATTAAAATCTACAGTATTTAGTTGAAATCTTTAACTTTTTAAAGCGTGCAGATAGGGTGACCAAACGTCCGTATTTCACGTCCTGGCCCGGGTTCTTTTTAGAAAGTGCGGAAATGTCCTGGTTTTTAAATTATACGTTATATTCACCCCACCCCCGCCAACAAAAAATAAAAGGGTCCTCCTTTTCAGAAACCACACACATCTCTATGCATGGGAACAGAGATCCCCCCGCTCCAAGGTGTCCTGGTTTTCCCAAATGAAAATATGGTCACCCTAGTTTAGATGATGGTTTCTCTCTGGCCACCAGGTGGCGGTGTTTCCTCGATGTTACAGCTGAATGGGGCTGAAATGCTCTCAGCTCCAGTTTTATGGCAGCTGCTCCAGTTTGCTGCTGGTTCCGGTCCAACTTCAGGCTCTGGCCGCCTACTGAGGCTGGAAGCCAGCGGTTCTGAGGAGAACCGTCCGGTAGACGGTGACCCATCCCAGGTCGTGCTCCTCTAAGCCTCTTACTGTAATCACTCTCCTGCTGAGGCGGCAGGACCCGGTTCCTCCGCCTCGCAGCTGCTCAGAACCGGTCCGGGCTCGGCCCAGGAGTCCAGGATGCCGTGTGGAGACGCGGTGGCCGTGTGGGACGTGGCTTTAAGCGACGGCGTCTATCGGGTCGAGTTCGCTCACGGCACCACCACGGGGAAACGGGTCGTCTACGTCAACGGGACGGTGAGGTCTGAGAGAGAGGACGGTCAGCACCAGAACTAGGACCAGATAGGGCTCAGTGTGAGGTCAAGGAAGGTCAGGTCACTTCTGCCTAGTGGGGTCAACGAGTCCAAACTGAAGCAGAAGCAACAGTCCCATCAGAACTGGGTTTCTGGGTGTTCAATGAGGTGCTGGTGACGGTTTAATGATGGAAACATCCATCCAACGACTGAAAACCCAACAGGACTGGGTTATTACCAACCACTGAGGTTCTGGTTTCTGAATCAGTCCATGGTGGTTCACCAGAACCTCCAGAAGAACGTCTCTCGTCTTCTCAGGACTGCTGATTGGACCATCTGGGCTTCCTGTGTAGATGTAGCTTCCAGATGTCCTGGTGGTCCAGTAGAGACCAGTGGTGATAGAAGCTGTAACCTGGAGAACGAGGCCTTTAGGTCCTAGTTAGAGTAGGAAACCAGTAAACCGGTACTGGAGCAGTAGAAGTCCTATAAAACTCGACAGGTCAAACAGAGAACATTGAAGATCTGGTCTCAGGGTAACGCTGGATGGTTGAAGGAGCACTTTGAGGATCTGTTTCATCCAGTTCTATGTGGAGGAGACAGAGCTAAAGTAGCTGGAAAACCTAGCGGGGGGACTGAGGTAGGACCCAATGAGCTAAAGGTTCTGGACATTGTTGGACTGTTTGGTTGATGTGTCTCCTGACCGGAGGACTGGGTCAGCCCATGTCTTTGAGGATCTATAGAGGATCCTCAGGTGAGTTCAGTCCAGGACGTTAGAGTGGAGACTCCCACTGGTTGGTCAACCTCCAGTTAAGAGGAGGAGTTTGTCCTGGTGTGGGACAGCGGACACTTCGGATGTCTGGTCTGTGTTTGTCTTGGCTTGAGTTTCTGTACCGTCCCTTTAAGCAGACTGCAGGCAGGTTTACCACAGCGTCTCCTTGGTTGTGGTGAGAGGATGAACGAAGCGGTTTGCTGTGCAGGAGGTGATCAGGAAGGACTGGATGTTCAAGCTGGTTGGGAAGGAGTCGTTCTCTCTGGGCAGCGCCGACACCAAGGCCTCCATCGACATCGAGGCCGTCGGCGGCTTCGCCTACCAATACTCGCTCAACGTCGCCGGGAAGAGCCTGCAGAAGTTCATCGACCACAGAGCCACGACCACCAAGACCTGGGTGGTCCAGGTGGACGGGACGGACCGCAGGGTCGTCCTGGGTGAGTCCAGGAAGAGGTCAGAGGTCAACCTGAACACTGACCGGTCCTGACTGACTGTGTTGTGTCCCACAGAGAAGGACACCATGGACGTTTGGTGCAACGGGCAGAAAGTGGAGACAACGGTGAGAATCATCCCTCCAGAACCATTTTTACTTCATTTTTTTAACACTTTGCTTTTTTATTTTTCCGTACATACATATTTAATATTCTCTTTTAATTTCACTTGTACTTTTTTTTAAGTTGTTTTAAATTTAATGTTATTTTAGTGGAATGTCTTTCATATTATGATTTTTTTATTTGAGGGAAATTAATTTTATTAAAAATTATTTTTATTTTAAGCAGTTTCCCTTTAGGGATCAATAAAGTACATTATATTCTGTTTTAGATTTAATTTTGTCCTATTAAATCCTAAGGATTTTTCCTGTGTCTCCTGTCTGTCCTCATGTCTGTCCTCCTGTCTGTCCTCCTGTCTGTCCTCATGTCTGTCCTCATGTCTGTCCTCCTGTCTGTCCTCATGTCTGTCCTCCTGTCTGTCCTCATGTTTGTCCTCATGTTTGTCCTCATGTCTGTCCTCATGTCTGTCCTCATGTCTGTCCTCATGTCTGTCCTCAGGGACAGTTTGTGGACGACGGCACTGAGACCAGCTTCACTCTGGGTCAACACTCCTGCTGCATCAAGGCCACAAGTGGAGGCAAGAAGAAGAACGGCATCGACCACAGCCTGCTGCTGGACGGACTCAGGGTTCCTGCTGCCTCCCAGTAGAACTGGACCAGAACCAGTACAGCCAGAACCAGTAGAACTGGACCACAACCAGTACAGCCAGAACCAGTAGAGCTGGACCAGAACCCAGAACCAGTAGAGCTGGACCAGTACCAGTAGAGCCAGAACCAGTAGAACTGGACCAGAACCAGTAGAACTGGACCAGAACCAGTACAGCCAGAACCAGTAGAGCTGGACCAGAACCCAGAACCAGTAGAGCTGGACCAGTACCAGTAGAGCCAGAACCAGTAGAACTGGACCAGAACCAGTAGAACTGGATCAGAACCCAGAACCAGTAGAGCTGGACCAGAACCCAGAACCAGTAGAACTGGACCAGAACCAGTAGAGCCAGAACCAGCAGGGGGCGCTGTGGGATGGCCTCACAGATGTGGGACTTCTTCTTCATGTTTTTTTCTGACTCTAACTAATAAAGCTGTATCTCCTCTGCTGGGGTTTTATTTTGAAAGGTCGTTAATGGCTGGTTTTTATGGCAGAGGTCATCTTTGCGCAATCTCCATCTGTCTGAATGCAGCTGTTCAGCAGAACGGCGGGAAAACCGGAACACGACTGGTCGGACCTTCAAAATAAAACCGATTGAGGTTTTAAATTTCTGATTAAGTAACAACAGATGTTGCTTTACTCTTTGTTGGGTGAAAATAATAACTCATCAATAAAGTAACTAACATTAATGTTAGTTTATATGGAGTGAAGGTGGATTACAGAATATAAAGTTTGACTTCAATAAAACAAAATGAAACATACTGAACAAATTAATGGAGGTAAAAGGAAACAAACTGGACTGAGTCAGAACATCTTGGTTTTAAAATAATTTACTTAAATAAACTGAAAATAAAATGTGTTAAAGTTAAGGTGATGCAACACAAACTGGTTTAACTGAAACTAATTCAAACAAATTAGTTGATTTCAGATTAACAAAAATATTAGTAATTGAAACTGAAGGGATTAAACAGTTTGTGTTGAGTTAAACTGGTCTGCTCTGTTTAACTCAACAGACCTAAACAAGATAGTGAAGCTGGAAGTTACACTAAGCTGCTTTATTTTGAAAGGTTAAACAGGATGTCTTTATTGGTGGCGTGTGATTGACGGTCCTGGAGGAAATCCCGGCTGGGATCTTCGGTGTATCCAGGACTGAGCTCACCGCGCTGAAGGAGCGGGACCGGAGGGTGTTTGGGTTCTGGTTGCGGGACATACCTGACGATTTGACCCGGTTCGGTCGTCCTGGGTCACCCGGTACCTGCTGTTGGCTCCCTCCGCTGAGTTTGCAGCAGAACCGGGAAGGTTATCCGGAGCTTTTTGACAGCAGGGAGACAAAACAAGGAGCTGGTATCCAAACTATCCCCGCAGAGCGAACCCCGACCCGCAGCTCTGTCCCCGCATGTTGTCTGCGGTTAAACCCCGCTCTCTGGCCTGATGTGAGGCCGACTCTCACCCTGGAATTCGGACACTTTTCCCAGTTTTCCTCCCGGCTGCTGGGAGCTACAGCTAGTTAGCTTTAGCCAGCTAGCATCTAGCAGGCCGTTTGTCGTCCTCCTCCTCCGGTCAGTTATGACTCAAAGTTCCGCTGGAAGCTCCGTTTAATCCGGCTGCAGGACTCCCGGCGGCCCGGTAATCCAGCCCGGCCTGGAAGGATATGGGGCAGCGGAGCTCCGCCGCCTCCCGCACATCTGTCACCGCAGCGGAGCAGCAGAGCGGGGAGCCCCGGGAACGAGCAGCCTTCCCCGGACTGTAGCTGCCATCTGGCCGCTGGACGGATCCCGGATCTCCTCCCCGGGATGTAGAGCAGAGTCCGGGATTATTTCTCCGGGATTATTGTTACATTGTTCCCAGAAAGCCTGAAGCCGTTTCTGGAGCCGCGTCTCCCCCGTCAGGATGAACTACCAGCTGCATCTGGCCAACTCGGCCGCCATCCGATCCGAGATCCAGAGGTTCGAGTCGGTGCACCCGAACATCTACTCCATCTACGAGCTGCTGGAGCGGGTGGAGGAGCCGCTGCTGCAGAACCAGATCCGGGAGCACGTCATCGCCATCGAAGGTAGGACCGAGGAGACATGCAGGTTCTGTAGGCCCGCGGGGGGGCTGCAGAACCTGCTGCTGAGAGCCGCGCAGGTGTGTGTGTGTGTGTGTGTGTGTGTTACTGCTCTGGGTTGGTTCTGAACATGCTTGACCCGGTCCAGGTCACTCAGGCTCTCCGTTCTGGTCTGGACATTTATCGTATCGTTTATCGTGATAAACTTCGTGATTTATCGTTACTTTAAAACCTCCAGTATTGTTGGGCTTAGTTTTGTTATTGTTTTCTATTGATTTTTTATTTTATTTTAATGCATCGATACAAATCAATAAGTTTGAAAATCTGATTGAATTCAGTTCAGTTATGTAAGCGCAGGTTGTGTTGCTATGGTTACTGTTTCATCAGAGAGAAATAATTCATGATTTATCGTTATCACAATAGCTCTATAAAATATCGAGATATTTGGCAGATCGTGATGCTGCGGGTCAGAACATAATGACCAGTTCAATTTGAGCTGAGCCCCAGTTGGTTCTGAAGGTCCGGTTGGTTCTGAAGGTCCGGTCCAGGCAGAAGCCCGGCTGCAGCTGCCGTTTCCTCCAGAACCTCACAGGAACCTTTATTGTTGTTTGCTGGTCCATCCATCCTGAAGCGGGCCCTTCCTGTTCAGTACCGGGTCCAGAGAGGACGCGGCAGCTGAGCGGACCTTTGTTCTGCCGGGCCGTGTGACCCAGTTGGCCCCGCTGCTGTTTGTTCACCGTCAGCCTTTGTTTCCTCTCTCAGCCTGGATCAGGTTTCTGTTTCTGAAGCAACATAAAGAACCAGAACCCGGCCGAGGTTCTGCTTAAACACACACTGCAGTGCTGCCTGGTTCTGCTGCAAACGACCAGAACCAGTTCCTTATGTAACCATGACGACTAAAATCAAGCCTAATATAAATGCAGCTTTTCACCTGGTTCAGCTTTAAACCCAGAATGGTGGACAACAGTGTTTAGCATTAGCACAGTGCTTAGCATTAGCACAGTGTTTAGCATTAGCACAGTGCTTAGCATTAGCACAGTGCTTAGCATTAGTATAGCATGTATTATTTACAGAACATTTGACTTTAGCATTGTCAGAGCGTTTAGCATTAGCATTAGACGGACCTGAACCCATCAGATCAGAAGTTCTCTAGCAGCTGGACCTGAAGGTTCTGTTCAGAACTCTCTGTGGACCCAGATAAATGTCTGAGTTTGACCTTTGGCCCTGGAAAAGGAGGGAATCACCATGGCAACCAGGAGCTCCAAAGCGAAGCTGCCTAAATCTTCGTAATGGTTTGAGTTTTTTTGTTTCATTTCCAGTTCTGCAGTCTGATCCGGTTCCGGTTCTGGTTCTGGTCCGGTTGTGTAACCTGAGCGGCCGTTATGTAACGTCAGAGCGTCTGTCCTCCAGAGGAAGATGCTGCTGCTGCTGTTGCTGATGATGATGATGAGTCACCGCCAGGCCGGAGCGTACTGAGCGCGCTCAGTAGATCCTGATGGGATTATGGCGGCAGATGTTGGATTCAGCAGGAACATCTGGACTGGTGTGCAGGCAGCAGCCACAGCTGGATCCCAGTTCAACCAGTCAGAGCTGAACTGGGATTAGTTTGTTAATCTGCAGCAGCCCAGATTATCGGCCGTGTTGATGTTCCAGATGTTTCATCCTGGAAAGCATCAGAGCAGCACGGAGCCGCCCGATTGGTCGACCGGTTGCCGTTGGAAACCCGATGAACCTGAGAGGAAACAGCTGCAGATGACTCATTATTTAATCCCACTTCAGGTTATTTAAGCCGACCCGTCTCCATGGCAACGCCAGTTTGCTCTGTATAACAGCTGCTGCTATGAGGCTGGAAGATACGACCGTTTCTCCAGTCCTTAAACGCATCAGCCAACAGGAAGTTGTTTGTTTCAGGGTTCTGGTTCTGGATGTTTGGGTCCTAAAGGCTCAGCGAACCGGTTCTTCAGCCCAAACAGAGGTCAGAGGTCACAGAGAATAAACTGCAGAAAGAAGACGGCCTATGAAAACAACATAAGGATAAAACAATTTAGTGGAGAATTTCATCCATATGAATAAAATCCAACAGAAAAATTATAAAAATATCATAAAATAAAGAAAAATTAAGAGAAAAAAGAAACGAAGGAGAAAAAATGATAAGAAAATGTTGAAACATGAAACAGAAGATGTAAAAATATTTATTAAAAATATTTAAAAAGTTAAATGTTGAGTTGTATCAATAATAACCATAATAATTAATAACAATAAGTATATGACCTTAAAATAAATTATTTAATATCCAATTGAATATAAAAAGTTTTGAAAAAGGGAATTATTAATTAAAAATTTTAATATTGTTAATATTAGTAAATTTAAAATGAAGTAAAAACTAACTAATTATGTAAAAGTAAGACAGTTAATCATAGTAAAATTATTAGTATTAAAAATAGAAAAAAAGACATTAAAATAAAATTATTAAAAATTTAAATGTAAAAGGAGAAAAATAAATAAAAATGTTAAATACTAAACTGTAGCTTAACAATAATAATAATAATTGTAATAGTTGTAAAAATCTATTTTTTAAAATGTAGAAATTGAAGGAAATATTAGATGAAAATAAATCAACTTAAAGTAAAACAAAACTTGTACAGAAAATATTTTTGTATTAAAACTTAGATTAAAATATCAAGTATGATAAAACATTAGTAGATTTAAACTGTGAATAAAATGTTAAAATAAGCAAAAGTTTTAATAAAAGTGAAAATAAATAAAAGATTAAAGAAGTTTGAAGTGAAACCAGGAAGAATAAGAAGAGAAAATAGTACAGATAGTATTACTATTACTATTAATACTACTACTACCATTAATGCTGCTGCTGCTAATAATAATAATAATAACAGAGAAGAGTAAAACATGTCTGGTCTGCTGGTCCAGTCGGATCCCTGGTTCTGGTTCTGGTTCCAGCCACAGGAGGAAGTGTCACTTCTCTATCAGACGGTGAACTGTCGGCCCGTTACCATGGAGACTGTACTGGGCCGGGCTTCTGGCTGGAAACCTGCAGTAAACGGTTCGGTTCTGCTCCTGAGCCCGGCGGGGGCGGTCCGGCGCGTGGCAGGAAGTGACATCATCAACCTCTCCTGGGAGCCGCCGTGAGCTAACGAGCCGCATTGTGTTAGCGGGACAGGAAGTCTATATATACTGCTGGACACAGCGCGGCTGTTGTTGATGCTTCCTGTCGAGGAGACGCAGCCGAGACATGTCCAGGTGTCCACATGTGCAGGTGTCCACATGTCCAGGTGTCCACATGTGCAGGTGTCCACATGTCCAGGTGTCCACATGT
>CAEGAG010065730.1:39593-72094 GCA_903067065.1 Brachyrhaphis terrabensis
CAGGTGTCCACATGTGCAGGTGTCCACATGTCCAGGTGTCCACATGTCCAGGTGTCCACACGTTCATTTTTAGACTTTTGGATGTAATATTTTCCACATGAATCGTTTTATCAAGCCACTTATTTATTTGAGTATTTGTGGTTGTTTATTGGCAGTAACAGTCCTCCATAGAAACAAAGCAGCTGCTGATTCACAGTAGAAACCACAATGACCAGAAGATTTAGTTTTAAAATATATATAGTCATTTTAAAAATAACTAAAATGCATATATTTTAAAATTATTTTTAAATTTTTGTCTTGTAGTTTTTAATTTTTAAAATATGGTAATTGATGTTTAAACTATTGAGCTGTTGATGTAAAACCTGGTCAGAGTTTCTTCCTGCTGTATTAAAGCAGTTTTTCTGCATTATTGATCAGATAAATATGACATAAAGATGAAAACTGTCTGAAGCTCAGATCAGTGGAGAAACAGGAAGTGATGTCGCATCATTTCCTGCTGGACTCGGAGTCATCTCCACAGGAAACCAGCCACAAATAAACCCGGCTGGCTTTGTTTGAGGAAGTGATGCTCGTTGCCGTGGCAACATGTTCCACAGGTAGGCCTGCAGCCGCGTTGCCGTGGCAACCAGCGGAGCAGCAGAGCGTCACGGTGGCTGTGAAGCGCAGCGCTGTGTGGTGAGCAGCAGGGGGCAGCAGAGAGCTAATGTTCATAAAGATTCAGTTCTCAGGCTCTGATGTGAACAGAGAGGTCAAAGGTCAGCAGTCAGACACCAAACAAACAGCCCTTCATGTTGCCACTGATCGCTGGTGGAGATTTAATCCACTTCCTGTTGGGATTCTGCTGAGACTGGCCAATCAGAGCCGATGTTGACTGAAGTATGGAAAGCAGGTTTACCCGATAATCAGATAGGAACAGTTCATCTGAGTTTGTTTTCATTTCTTTGCTTCTTTTTGTTTATGTTCTTTCTTTCATTTTTTCTTCTTTGTGTTGGTTTTTTCCTTCTTGTTTCCTCTCTTTCTTGTCGTCTTTCATTCTTTCTTTCTTTCTCTTTGTCTCCAGTCTCTGATGAAAACAGACTGATGTTTAATTTGAGGTAAATTGTCCCTCCAGGCCTCCATCCTCATGTTTTGGTGGAAACCAACCAGAGAGTTTTGTGTTTGATCAAATGAAGGTTTTAAATGTTTGGAGGTGAAGTGGTTGAGAGTTGTAGGTTGAATTCCCTGCTGTGTTTGTATTGTCAGTGTCTCCTGGGAGTTGAACCGTCGGCCTGTCCTTCCTCCTCCTCCTCCTGCTCCTCCTCTTCCTCCTCCAGGATTAAAGCATTGCATTATAACTTCATGAATGTGTGATGAGCTGGTCTCCATCTGTGCTGCAGCTGCTGGCAGGAAGTCGACCCGCCTCTCTTTGTCAGCTCCTGCTGCAGCTTTGGGCTTCAGACGGCTCTACGGTGTCCCTGAAGGCCCAGAAAGTCAAAGCACAGCCACCAGAGCAGAGCTGAAAGGTGGAGGAGGAGAGCATCCCAGGTCTGGACCCCTCCCCCCGCCCTCTGGTCTCCATGGCAACACAGCAGCGTCTGGTTGGTGGTGCAGGAGCTTCCTGTGTGGGTTCACATGGATCGGATCCTGACCCAATAGAACCTTCATGCTGTCTGCTGCCCCTGCTGGTCACTGCTGGTCACTGCCGCCTGCTCTGCTTTTTTCTGCTGGAAACTGAAACCTGTGTGTTCAGTGATGATGCTGTCAGCAGGGGGCCTGCTGCCGCCCCTCCCCCACCCGCTGCTGGTTGACCCAGTTTCCAGGGTGAGGCAGAGCGTGGGAGGAAGATGCTGCAGCTGCTCAGGTTGTTGGTTTGGTTCCACCTGCAGTCACACCTGATTTATCGCCTGCATCTGAATAAATCCGGCCTTAAGTTTCTGGATCAACGGGGATAAAATGGGTCGCCAACGCCTGGTTCTGTTTGGGCCGGTCGGCGCCGTTCTCCTCACAGTGAACACTCCGGCAGTCGCTGCAGCGCCGCATGAATGTTTCATAGCATGGAGAGATGCAGCGGCAATATAAAGCGGCAACATGCAGCCAGTCTGGCAACATAAAGCAGCAACATGCAGCCAGTCCGGCAACATGAAGCCGGTCCAGTCCCAGGCCAACTAACTGCTGGTTTCTGGTTCTTTACGGCTCTCAGCTCAGGATTCTGATAACTTTGCTGACCCAGTTCAGGTTCTGCCGGCCGCTCTGACCTCAGCTGGTTTTCATGTTGCGTCAATATTTCCGTCTGACCCTCCATGGACCAGAATCAGAAGGAGACGAGAGTAGAGCCCAGGGGAACTCCAACAGTTCAGTCAGTATTCTATAATCACTAATCAATAAATCATTAAACACAAATCAGGCGATGTGTAAATATATAACAATAAACTTTATCATCTCGTTCAGATATTTAGGAAACCAAACGTTTCCATAAATCGTGTCTGTTTATGATCATAGAGACGTTCCAGCTCAGTGTTGTTATACATGTAGCTAAAGCAGCTTGGTTTTTGTTACAGAAGCTAACAGGCTAAAGAAGTTTGTCATCTTGGTGGGATTTTCTCTTCATCTGATTCCCAGTAATCCCAGTTCAATCTGTCCACTGGTTTCAAACAGCTGCTTCCTGGTTCCTGGTCCGTCTGATGGTTCTGATCCGGTTCCACTTGATATCTACCAATCAGTCGCCTCTCACCTTTAATGAGCTACTAAGACTAAAGGTCAGTCCTGTGGGGGTCAGAGGTCAGCAGAGAATCTGCCGAGGTTCTGACCTGTTTTACCTCCAACAGAACTCAGGAAGGATGGATGGAAAGACGGAGAGGAGGAATAG
Source organism: Brachyrhaphis terrabensis (assembly GCA_903067065.1). NCBI lineage: Eukaryota > Metazoa > Chordata > Actinopteri > Cyprinodontiformes > Poeciliidae > Brachyrhaphis > Brachyrhaphis terrabensis. The sequence continues at coordinate 42,439 of CAEGAG010065730.1, forward strand.
AAAGATGGAAGGAGGGAATGTTTTCAGTGTGACGCATGAAAATCACAGAGTGAGGAAGAAGAGGAGGAAACATGAAAACATGATGAAGGTCTGAGGTGAGGAAGAGGAGGATGAAGGATGAGGCCGTTTGATCCACAAACTCCTGCTTAGCTCCTCCCATTTCTCCAGGACGACCTCTGACCCCTACAACCGGTTCAAGGGATCCAGACCATAAAGGGTTAAAGTTCAACAGTCTGGGAGGATTTTGGTTTCGCATCACGAGTCACATGACCAGCAGTTACTACTGCAGGAAACACAGAAGAAGAAAACAGGAAGTAGGCGGGGCTTATCGTTCCAAGGCCTGAATGAGACGCTGACGTCTCCTCTGATTGGCTGACAGATGAGCTCTAACGCCACCAGGTTGAGTTGTAACTGATTGAGTTTTTGTCACATCAGAATTAAAACAAACATCTGTGATGTGACCAGCTGGTCAGGTTGGACCTGAGAACCGGGTCAGAACCCAGACTGGAGGTTCTACTGGGAACACTGGAGAGGCTGAGGGAGTTTCCCACAGCTTGACTTAAACCACAGCATCGTCTGCAAACAGCTGGACCAACATGGCAGCTCCATGTTGGGTTCTGCTCTGGTTCTGGTTCTGGTCGGAGGAACCAGCCCAAACTGGGACACGGGACCAGCTGGGACTGGGAGTCTGCTGTTGGAGCTGCAGTTCTGTCTGAGCCTGCATGGCTGCAGGGAGGAAGAGGAAGAGGAGGAGGAAGAGCCAGTGTTGTGGGGAGAGAGAGCAGGCTGGAAAACCTGGACTGGAGACCAGAATAAACCCAGAGGGGAATATTTACCTGAGAGCGCTCTGCGTTACTGAAACATGATCCATTAATGAAGAGATAAAAACAACAGATTAAAAAATGTTTCAGTTTCATTTAGAGTAAAAATGGTCCTGAAAGTTTGGACCCCTTCAGTTCATCCAAAGGTGTCCAAACTTTTACACTGGAGCCAAAATTAAAAACTCATTTATTATTTTAGCTCTACCTGTTTAATAATAAACCAGTTTTTATGAAATCTACATATGAAAACATAAACATGCTGTTGAATTATTTCTACATTTGTTGGTTATTAATTATTTTCTATTTTTTCTTGACTTGTAGTCGGGCCGAACAAACTCATTTGAAGGGCCACAAATGGCCCCGGGCCACGATTTGGACTCTCAGGTGATTAATTCAGTGATGTTATTATTTGGTTTATTAGTCGTTATATTTAAACAAACTGCAGCTCAGAATTCAGATTAGAGGCAGTTTTTCTCTCCGCCAGACTTTCTCAGGAATGTTGGTTAGATGGATCTGATGTGAGTGTAGCTCCGCCCCAGTCCGCCTCTGGCGCTCCGCTCCAGGTTTCCTCCTCCTCCCCGGCGCTCCGCTCCAGGTTTCCTCCTCCTCCCCGGCGCTCCGCTCCAGGTTTCCTCCACTCCCGGCTCTGTGTGGGTGTCAGTGATCAGTGGAGCGGCTCAGACAGCAGCAGCACTCTGGATCTCCTCGTTGCTCGGCGGCAGCTGAAAGCGTTGAGGCGGCGGCGTTCTGGTCCCAGGTGAAGCCGGGGGTGGGGGGGAGGAGCAGCGGCCGGAGGGGGGCGGGGGGGGACGCCATGGCGACTGGAGCGGCTCCGGGTCAGTGAGAAACATCTGGAGCATCAGGATGCTGATGGAGAGGGGAGCGCCTCAGAGGAAGACCGTGTACCGGATCTCCCTGACGCTGGTGAAGAGGGAGAACCTGGGGGGGTCGGGGGAGGAGGCGGGGCGGGAGGGTGGCGTGCCGGAGGAGGAGGAGGAGCCAGAGCCGGCGGCGGCTCAGGGCGGCATCATGAGGAGGTTCAGGACGTTCAGCACGGGTCAGCTGGAGCTGGGTCGGCTCAGGGCGTCTCGCAGGGCGCAGCGCGACGAACCGCGGCCCGAAACCGCCGCCGCCAAGGTGAGGAGGCTCCTGAAGACCCACAGCACGGAGGACCGGGGCCCGCCCCGGACCGGGGCCCCCCCGAAGCCCGGCCTGCTGCAGCGCAGCTTCAGCTTCAGCGTCCGGACCCGGATCAGCGAAGAGCTGCTGCGGCTCCGCGCCGCGTCCAGAGACGGGCCGCCACAGGCCCCGCGCCTTGAAAAGGCCCAGCCCACCGCACAGGCCCCGCCCCCCAGGACCCGGGAGAAGAGCCGCACCCTGGAGGTGGGGGCCGTCCTCAGCAGGGCCGACTCGCTGACCGAGCTGAGCCGCCAGAGGGCCGGCGCCGCCAAGAACCGCACGCTGGACAACAGCGACCTGCAGCGGCGGGACGCCCAGGGCGACGGCGCCACGCCGCGGGGGGGCGACCGGCGGCTGGGACGCTTCTTCAGCGGGTTCTTCTCCAGGTCCGGCTCGACCCGGAGCCCAGGGGTCAGCAGGTCGTTGTGGCGCGGCGCGGCGCCGTCCAGCACGGAGAGCGTGGACGGGGGCGGAGCCAACTGTAACCACGGTAACCACACACCTGGCCACCTGCTGGAGGCAGCAGAACCCCCGGTCCAAACGGTCCAGAACCGGAAGGTTCATCTGTGATACATAGAATACCAGATAATTCAAATTATTTTCATCAAACCGTGGAGATTATGACACAAATATACTTTAAATTATAGATCTATCAACTATAGATCAGTAATATATTAAATTAATTTACCCAGAATCTGAATCTAGAAAATGAATCTAGATTCAGATTCTATTGGAAACGTTTCTTATCGTCTCCAGACAGAAGCTGGAGACCAACGACTCAGAGGGAGGAAGCATTTCTGGGATTCTTCACACACCTGAGTGTGTGTATGGGTGTGTGTGTGTGTGTGTGACCTACATCCTCGGCCAAGCAGAAGTAACGTCCTCCTGAGAGGAGAACTGAGCGCGCTCAGTAGCAGCTTTAGTGACAGGAAATGAGGTCAGCAGTGCTGCTCTCTCGGCCCTCAGGGTTTATTGAACTGGTTCTGGTTCTGGTCCCGCAGCATCACACATCCTCCACTGTGCTCTGTGGTTCACTTCCTGAGGTCCGGCCAATCAGGCGGGTCGTCCTCACAGGCCCCGCCGCCCCTGCTGACCTGCTGACCCGACCCGCTCTAGGACCAGCGTCTGACCCGGTCGGACTGGGACGCCGAGCTGATCCAGTTATCCTGAAGCTCAGCCAGCTGGAGGCTCCTTCACAATAAGAGCCCAGAGTACCGGGTCAGAACCAGGAAGTAAAACTTGTGACAAACCTCTAAAAATAAAGAGCCTGAGGCTGAGTCAGGAGCCGGGTCTGAGGACTGGTTCAGGTTCTGGTTCTGGTTCTTATTGAGCTGAATCACTTTAAAAAACTAAACACAATAGAGAATTAAAATAAAAGATGTAATCAGTCATTCTGTGGATTAAATGAATATATTTTCTGTTGAGTATTTATTATGTAAACATAATGTAAACTTTGACCTTTTGACCTGAAGCATCTAAAAATATTAAACTAAAATTAATGAAAACTAAACAATATTTAACTAATAAAGCTGGTAAATGAACTGTAAAACTAATTAAAACTCAACTTAATCAGACTGAAGAGTAATGGACCAGAACCTCTCTGACCTCTCTGAGCTTTGGATGGTCCCATCAGGTCCCGTTGCTCCTGTTTCCTGGAGTCAGAACCTACTGGTCCAAAGTCCAACAGAACCAGACACGACGCCCCCGGCCTCCAGGACGCCCTGAGAGGAGGGCCAGAACCCGGCTGGAGTGGAGGAGGAAGAGGAGCAGGCAGGCTGCCAGCAGCAGGCGGGGGAGGGGGGATGGTCGGCTGATTACAGGCTCAGATATAGGTCACACCGTGTGTGTGTGTGTGTGGGTGTGTGTGTGTGTGATAGCCTATCAGTGTTTCCTGCTCTTCACACTGATCGTTTGTTCTGGTCTGGATCTGATGGGATCACGGCTCCACTGCTGGTTCTGTTGGATCTGTTCTGGTTCTGCTCCTCACACACCAGAGCAAGACGGGTCTGGTTCTGATATTCTGGTTCTGGTTCTGGTCCAGAGACCTGCCTCTGCCAAACTGTTTGTGGCAGAACCTCTTGTTTGGGTTTTCCATTTAAAATATGGCGTTGCCATGGAGATCTGAGTTGAGGAAGTGAATCTGCCTCAGGGCCACACATGGCCCCCGGCCCGCATGTTGGACCCCCTACCTGTAGTGCCATCAGGAGGACGAATCGCAGACAGAGCAGCCGGTGATGAAGAGCCGCTCCTCTTCCTGCAAACAGACGGCCTTTGTTCTGCAGAACCAGCCGGGTCCAGAGGGGAACCCCAGCAGAACGGATCAGAACTTCCCAACATCAGGAGGTTCTGGTTCTGTTTGTCCTTCTGCTGCTGGGATGGTGCAGGGGGCGTGGCCTGCTGGGCTGAAGGCGTGACCTGTTGGTCAATAGTTAGGGGGCGTGGTTTGTTGTCTGGTGGGCGTGGCCTGGTCCTTGTTTACTCTGTCAGCTGTGAGGCGTTCAGGGTCAGCAGCAGATTCCTGTCGTTGTTTAAGCTGCTGACTGACGTCATCCAGGAGATATTCATCAGTTCATCCATTCAGACTGTAGTAACATGCTAATGTATGAAAATAAATCATGAAAAACACGGACAGAAACTTTATCAAGATGATAAAATAATAAATATTTAAAAAGAGGCTAAAATAAATAAAAACATTTAATAAATAAGAATATTAATACACTTATACAAAAATACACTTTTCATCAAAACAATCAAAAATAAACAGATTCTACAGAACTAAAAATATAAACACTTAAAAATGTAAATAGATTAATTATTGTTAAAAGAAACAAAATAACCATAAAAAACATCTAAGAAAGTGAAGAAGTAATTTACAAAATATAATGAAAGATTTGTAATAAAGCATATATTTTAAAGTAATAAAAAATGACATTATAAAAGTTAAAGAAATAAATATCTGAATAAATATTAATATATTATAATGATATATGTTTAATAATAAAATCAACTGAGCAATTTAAATTCAAATAAAATTTATCATGATTATTCATTTAGAAAGTAATGAAGCCTTTTTGAATATCTTGTCCATGTTAATTTGTTTTATTTATTAATTATTGGTAATAATCTCTGCTGGAGTTCTGACTGGTTCTGGTTCTGACTGGTTCTGGATCATCTTCATACCATGAATACCTGCAGCCTGATCAGCAGAACCAACCCGACCCGACCTGACCCGGCTCTGATCTTATCTGATATGATCCGCCTGCCACTAGCCACGCCCACTTCTGACTCCGCCCACCACAGGCCACGCCCACCGTTTTAGCCCAGAAACCAGTTGAAGAGGCCAGTTTCAAATGGTTTCCTCCCAGTTGAAGCTGCTGGTTCATCACCTGGTGCAGCAGAGGAAAACAGGAAGCAGCTGGATCAACATCCTGCCTGGCATTATGTGACGTATCAGCCTTCCATACAGGCCCAACAATGCCCGCCTCTGTGAGGCCGCCAGCCAATCAGGACGCTCCGCTCTGGATTCTTTCCATGAAGACGGAAGTTTGGACCTCAGAACCGGGTCAGGATCACCCTGACCACATTCTGGAGACAAACCTCTGGAAAAGTCCAAACTAAAGTCCCAAAGTCCAAGGCTGGTTTAAACCGGTTTAAATTGGTTTAAACTATCAAAATACAAAATGCTGAGTTTAAACTACTGTAAACCAGTTTAAGCTACTTTTGATGACTGGAGATTTAAACTGGTTCTGGTGTTTCATCCAAATAAAATACATTTTCCTCATTTAAGGATATTTTAGCTGGGATTTGTTTTTACAGTGTAAGCCATTAGAATTGCAATAAAAAGTTTATTTAATTTTTTTTATAATTTGCCAATTTTTCCTGCTTCTATTGAATCTGAAGAAATTCAGGATTCATTTAGGGAAAAAATGACCTTGTTCAAAATGAAATATATATATTCAGGATTTCAGTTTTTGTCTCGTAATAAATAACAAAATATAAAAAGACATTTTAATGTAAGAAGAATCTTCAGATTTTGAATTTAAATGACAGAATAAATGTTTAATTGTTGAAATGAATCATTTCATTCTAACCAAATGTTTAGATTCCAGTTTTACAGTGAAGGTTTTGATTTTAATGATAAATTCTGATGTTTTTCTGGTTACTGGGCTTTTGCAGAATCAGAACCAACTTGGGGTCATGTTTTGGGTTTTGTGGCACTGCAGTATGAATAACTGTGAGTCATGGTTCTGGACCGACCCGATCAGACCCGACTAACTGCTGCTTTCTCCTCAGACGCCTTCGTCAACAGCCAGGAGTGGACCCTCAGCCGGACCGTACCAGAACTCAAAGTGGTGAGTCCCGGTTCCGTGTCAGTCGGCCTGGCCCGGCCCGGTCCGATCAGAACTAACCGCCCGGTTCTGTCTCCTCGCAGGGCATTGTGGGTAATCTGGCCAGCGGGAAGTCGGCGCTGGTCCACCGGTACCTGACAGGAACCTACGTCCAGGAAGAGTCTCCTGAAGGTGAGGGGTTCTGGTGTCCGTCCGACCCGATTCCTCTGGGTTCTGATCAGAAATGAACCAGAATAATGAGCAGAACCGGGTCAGAGGGTCTCCTCTAACCGGACCCGACCAGAACATCCATAGACCCAGCTTCACTACAGAAAGGTTCTGCTGAACAGAACCGAGTCTTATCCCATAATTTACACTGATTTATTTCTATATTTTTATTTACATTAGTTCATAAGTTGTCTTCTGTTACTCATGTTTGGGGTTTGGTACTGGCCCGTTCTGGTCCGGTTCTGGTCCGGTTCAGCCGCAGCTGGAGGCTCCAGCAGGAAGCGCATTCCTCCGCTCTAAAAATACGCAGGGCCCGGGTTACCGTGGCAACGCAGCCGGACCACAGACCAGAACTATTCTGGTTCTGGAGCAGCCCGGTGGGTCTTCCCTCTCTGCGGTGCATTCAGGGCCCCTCAGACAGACCAGCGCTGCTGTTAACAGAAGACGGAAACCTGCCTGACCTCCGACCTTTGACTCACAAACCAGGAGGAAATGGATCCAGAACAGGAGCCAGATGATTTAGCCTGCTGTCCTCTGTGACCTCTCTGTGACCTCTGCATGTCCTTCAGCCTCTGACCTTGCTCTGCTTTGTGTTTCCTCTCTTGCTGCTTTCTGGGACGCTCTGATAATCTAGCTGACGTGGATGCAGGTAAATACTCGCTCTGGTAGTCCGTCTACCTGTTCACCTGTCTACCTGTCTGTCTACCCGTCTACCTGTCCATCCATCCACCTGTCAGACCGGTGTTGGTTCTAGCAGCAGCTCTTTGGCTCCAGCTCGGTTCTTTTCTCTTATTGACTCTCTAAACCTTCAGCTGACCAGCCAGAAAAGTGTTTCTTTATAATACTTTATATTTTGTTCACTTTTTTTTTATACTTTTGCTTTATTTAAAATATTTTATTTATTTAGATTTTATATATTCATTTATGTAATTATGTAACACAAGTAGAGATTAAAATGGTCAGATTATTTTATTAAGTAACGAAGTAAAACCAGATAAAAACTCCTGGGTGTTTCACATGTTTCCTCCTCGCTCCGTTTTAACGGTAAATGTTTCTGTTCAACTCAGAGGCAGAAATGACCTGAAATAGTAGAACGATTTCAGGAACCCGACCGGTTCTACAGAACCTACAGCTGACTCCAACCAGCTGCTGCTAGCCGACTGTTAGCCTAGCTAGCGGTTAGCTCCGCCTCTCCTTCGCTCTTTGCCGTTTTCCAGCTCTTCGTCGTCTTCATCCTCAGTAGCTGGATGAAATCAAGCCTCATTCTGATCCAGAAGAGAAACGTTTCCAGTTCAGGTCTGACTGGAAGGCGGTTTGTCCACAAATATCAACTTCTCATACAAAAAAATTAATTCATCCTGTTTTAAAAAAAGTTTTATACATAAACAGGTAAACTACAATTTCTTTTTGAAAATATTTGTCTAAATTTCTAAGTCATCTTTTTCCAAAAGGTCGTGGAACATTTGTGGCTCCAGAGTTTGGTTTAGCACTAAGCTAACCCAGCTGATACAGTAATGATCCTGTTCGCCAGGGGGCGCTAGTTCAAGCATGTGGTGACCCCAGCAGCTGAACCAATCAGCTGTGATCTCCTCTCTGACGCAGGAGGGCGCTTTAAGAAGGAAATTGTGGTGGACGGCCAGAGTCACCTGCTGCTCATCAGGGATGAAGGAGGCCCCCCAGAGGCGCAGGTGGGTACTGCAGCTCACACCGGGGAAATAACTGGATTTTAAACCATTCATATGATTAGAAATCAGCTTTTAATTAATCCATCCATCCATCCATCCATCCATTTTCTTCCGCTTATCCGGGGTCGGGTCGCGGGGGTAGCAGCTTCAGAAGGGAGGCCCAGACTTCCCTCTCCCCAGCCACTTGTCCCAGCTCTTCCCCCGGAAGTTAATAATTAAGTTAAAATTATTAACTTAATTTTAAGTTAATTAATTAATTTTAATTAACTTAAAATTAATTATATTTCACATCTCGGCGTTTATACTCAGCAATTTATTTGAAAAAAATATTTATTAAGAGACAGCTTTAAGATAAAAAAAAAAGTATGAAAATCATAAAATATATTCTGTCAGGTATAATGAAGAATATGTGCTGTATCATTACACACAATATATATTTTATATTTATATATATATGCTGCCTGTTTTGTGTTTAAATGTGTGTCTATATTAGGGATTATTTAACTATTGATTAATTAATTATTCTGACAATAAATTGGATAAAAACTGATTTTATTTAAACTTTTTTAATATAATAGAAATACACTACTAAAAATTGTAAACAAGCTCATTTCTTTTTTACATAAGAACATAAATATTTTAATCCATAAACAAATTTTATTTTCAAACTTTTCTGTTGATAATTTTATAGATTAATAACTGATAGTAAAAGGTGCTAACAGATGTGTGCTAACAGTGTGTGTGTGTGTGTCTGTCCAGTTCGCTCTGTGGGTGGACGCCGTGGTGTTCGTCTTCAGCCTGGAGGATGAGATCAGCTTCCAGACGGTTTATCACTACTACAGCCGCCTGGCGTCCTACAGGAACACCTCCGACCTGCCGCTGGTGCTGGTGGGAACCCAAGGTGCTCACTCACACACACACACACACACCCCGATCCACACACGCTTCCTGTCTGAACCTTTGCTGCCATCTGGTGGCAGTAGGCGGCGGTACGTTTGATGATGCAGTGGCTGCGGTTTCACCTGCTTCAGATCAAACTGGGCCCTCAGCATAATGCTGCCGGTCGGTTCTAATCCAACCAGAACCAGGCTGAGGGTCCATCAGAAGCAAAACTGGCTTTCTTCTCTGTCAGCTCATCTACCTGATTACTGAGTTATTTGAATTTATTTACTACTTTATTTTAATTAAGTTAATTTATTTACTTACCATAATTGTTTATTAATTTATTTCTGGCTTTCATTTGTTCTCAATCAGCTGATTTTTTTATTTGAGATTTTCTTTTTGGTTTTATTTATTTTATCATTTTATCATTTCATTTATTTATTAAGTTGTATTTATTTATTAATTTATTTAAATTATTTATTTTTATCCATTTAATCTAATAATTTATTCATTTTATTTTATTATTTAATCATTCATGTATTTGTATTTATTTTATTTAAATTTTAATCATTTTTACTTCAGTGTTGATTCTACTTAGTCGCTTATTTATTTTATTCATTTAATGTATTTATTTTTAAATTAACTTTCATAAAACAATAATTTACTAATTTATATATTTTATTTAAATGTATTTAGTCATTTATTTTTAACGTTATTTTAACTGATTTATTTAGTTATACATTTATTTGTGCTTATTTATTAAAATTTTAGTCATTTTATATGTATTTATTAATTAAATTTTTATTATTATTTTATTTAATAATGTATTTTTATTAATTCTATTTCATCTTTTATTTTTATTAGTTTTATTTAATAATTCATTTTTATTAATTCTATTTATTAATTCATTTTATTAATTTTATTTAATAATGTATTTTTATTAATTCTGTTTAATCTTTTATTTTTATTAATTTTATTTAGTCTTTTATTTGTATGTATTATTACTGTATCGGTGTCGAAGCCCTTCCACCAGCAGAGGGCGCCAGAGCCCGTCCTCCTGACCTTCTCTTCCGGTCGTTTCCCTCCAGACGCCATCAGCTCGTCCAACCCGCGGGTGATCGACGACAGCCGCGCCAGGAAGCTTTCCAACGAGCTGAAGCGCTGCACCTACTACGAGACGTGCGCCACCTACGGGCTGAACGTGGAGCGCGTCTTCCAGGACGGTAAGCCGCTCCTGCGGGAAGGTGACTTTCCTCCATCGTCTCTTAATCGCTCCGCAATTAGGAGCGAAATGGCGCCGCTCGGCTATTGAGCTCCGACCAGCCGCAATTAACTTTTATAATGAGGAGGGGGGGAGATGAAGGGCCGGACATTACGGCTAAAGTGACCGCAACCATCAGAGTCCTCACTGACCCGGCCGCCTGGTTCCGGTTCGGATCCGGTTTCACTTCACCTCAATAATAGAACAACACCACATTCATCCGCAGCAACTTTAAATGTCAAATTTACTACTTTAAATGAGTCCATGAAGGCAACATTAACCTGGTCCAGGTTTTCAACCTACGGCCCGCTGCTGTTGCTCCGCTGGTCCAGCAGGGGGCAGCCTTTCCTCTCAGCGGCGCTGCAGAGCCTCAGGAGGAAAGACTGCAGACTAAACGCTGCCTGATTATCCTCTTAATTATTCCACTGAGTGAGTGTGTGTGGGTGTGTGTGTGTGTGAGTGTGTTTGCCTCCTTGTATTTGTCTCATCATTATCTCAGATTAATCAGTTTTCTAATCATCCAGCAGAACCAAGAGTTTAATGTTTCTGTGGACAGCAGCAGCCTGCAGCGCTGTGTGTGTGGGTGTGTGTGTGTGTGTGTGTGTGTGTGTGTGTGTGTGTGTGTGTCACCACAGCAGTCTGCCTCTGTTTCCACACGTCCAGTGAATTTTCTGCATCTATGCTGCTTTTTCTAGGTTTTTGCAGCCATAATTTCTTGTGGCTTAAAATGTTTAATCTAATTAATCAAACTTCATATCAATTAAATAATCAACATTTTAATGAAAAAACATTTTGGATGCTAAACTATTGGACAAACAGACGTATGAACTCAAACTCAGATATTTATTTTTATGTTTCTCAGCTGTCAGATTGATCAAAGTGTTTTTATATCCAATCAGCTTCAGGAACATTTTGAAAAAAAATTAATTGTGTTAAAGTTTATGTAAATAATTAATCAAAATGAAGGCGTTAACGTCCCGCCTCCAATAATTTAATGCAACTCATTATGTAGAAAACTGTTGAAAAAATGAAACCTGGACATAATTAATGTCTTCCAACAGGAATTAGGTTAGCGATGACGCTAATGATACAAACAAGATGGCTGATTGGAAAGATAGAAATGATTTTACACTGTAGTTCCTCTCATCATGTGGTGATAATCTGATGTAAAGAGTTCAGTTCTGTTGGGATCGGCTGTGTAACATTCAGGTGCATCAGGAACAGTCGCGTTATTCCCCTCAGATAATCATGAACTGCATCATGCAGGTATGGAAGATCTTCATCGGCGCAGACTGAGGGTCTGATGAAATTATTGCTACAGAGAGAGGTGATTATAGAGATTTATTACTAGATACATTCTAGAGCATCAAAACACAAAGCTAACAGTTTGACAAAGTCAAGGTCACAGACAGCTGCTCCATGATGACTAGCAAGGTAGCCAGCAAACAAGCTAGCAAGCTAGTAAGGTAAGAAGTGATGTAGCATCAAGGCATAAAGCTAACAAGTCATAACAGTAGGAAGCTAGTAAACTAGCTATGAAGCTAATATGTTAGCAGTATGCAGGTTGACAGGTTATTTGATCTAAATCTATCTTGTGGTGAAGAGACGCTGCTCTGTGTGAAGATTGTAGACGTTTAGCATCAGGATGTATCGGTGCGGTTCTGGTTTATCTGTGATTTCTATGTTAGATGTGTCGAGTGGTTCTGCTGTCTCTCCGTCTGGTTCTGCTTCCTGCAGATCAGACGTGGGTTCCAGGTAATTTCTCCAGATGGTTTTGTGTTTTGTGATGAAACGACGAGTCGGATTGATTTTGTTTCTGTTGGAGTCGTGAGCTGCCGCTGGACGCTGCGGTTCTGGTTCTGATTGGTTTCCATTGATGTTAATGATTAATGGAGGATTCATGCAGAGACAGATCCGTCCTGAACCGCCTGATTTAAACTGCATTTAGTAAATGTGAGTCGATGGGGAATGAAATCACAATTTATGAACGCGTATCGATGCTGTTTACATATTTCTGTGACCTTCGGCGATCGATCAGGAGGCTGAGGGGGCGGGCTTCAGGCCCAGCCCGATAACGATGGCAGGAAGCAGAACTGCTGATTCTGTTACCTGGACAGGATACGCTTTCACACCGCCAGGTCCAGAGTCCTGGTTACCACGGAAACCTTAATGAGAGCTGAAGGATGTCACTGAGAGGCTGTTTAACATAAAGATTAAATTTGAGTTTTGGTGGAACTGCTGGGTTTTACTGTTGGATCTCAAATAGAGACGGTAACCTGTCCTGTTAGCACCTGTCCTCAGACTCTGTCCTCAGTGTCTCTGTCTGTCCTCAGTCTCTCTCTGTCTCTTTGTGTGTCTGATTTCCTGTAATGTGAAGTGAAGCCGGTCGGTTGGGGGAGGAGCGGAGCGTGACCTCCTGTGAGGGACTCAGGGGGTGACAATGACGTGCTTTCTCGTCCATCAGCGCACTAATTTAATTAGCTTAATTACACCGACATGAACCCCTTCTCTCTCTCTCACACACACACACAGACTGTGTGGGGGTGTGTGTGTGTGTGTGTGTGAGGGACTCTTCTTTATAATCCGTGTCGGAGTGCAGACTCTGGACGCTTCGTTAGCGCTCATTAATGAGCTATAATGACCACACATGCATAAATACAGCCCAGAAATCACCAGGAGATCGAATCCAGTGTGTCAATACACACACACACACAACTGACAATACATATACAGCATGTATATTAGTCATATGGATGTAGAGACTAGGGGTGGATATGAGTCGCCTAGCTAGCAAGGTAGTGAGATGGAAGGTGGAGGGCTAATAAGGTGGAGGGCTAACCATCTAGTAAGCAGACAGACAAGATAACAAGCTAGTTAGCAAGCTAGTAAGGTAGCAAGCAAGATAGCAAGTTTGCAACATATCAAGCTAGTAAACAAGGTAGCTAGCAAATAAAGCAGTGAACTAGTAAGCAAGCTAGCAAGAAAATAGGGTAGATTGCTAGTTAGCAAGCTAGTAAGTAAGGTAGCGAGTAAGATACCAAACTTGCAACATATCAAGCTAATAAACAAACTAACAAGGTAGCAAGTATTAGCCTAGCAAGCGAGCTAGCACGTGGCATGAACATGAAACAGTAAGAAACCCGGAATTAGAACCAGCATAGTTTAATGTTTTTATTGCGTCTTTTTAAATTAATCTCCTTTTCTTTTCCAAATCTGTATCCATTTTTAAAAGCTGTCAGCCATTTTCCTCCCACCCAGATGTTTGGGACCCGACCAGCTCATCCTGGTCACTTTGATTCCTGAACTGTGAAATAAATCACATCTGCTAAAGCAGTGTGAAGTGAGAAGAGTGAGACACCGCAGTGTCCGCCTCACCTTGCTCCGCCTCACCCCTCTCTGCCTCACCCCTCTGCTCTGCCTCACCCGCCATAAATCTGATCAGAGGGGAGACGTGTCCATTAGCAGGAATGGCAGCTTCTCACTGCAGAGCTGAGATTGATGGATAGAGTTAAATTGTATTAACCATGTATTTAATATTTAGCACAACCTTATCATAACTGTTAAGGCCCCTCAGAGTAAAATACAGCCTGCCAGCTGCGGCGGCCGAGCATCAGGAACGGCGTCTGATCCGCGCTCACCACCTCCGCCGCGGCGCTCGCCCTGGTCGCTCGCCTCCTTTCATCGCCTGTTTTTGTTCTGAACAGCCTCTCTGCGCCGCAGCGGCCACTTTAAAGACCGCCGAGGTCGCTCTCTCTTCTCGCTGCCCTTGGCTCGGCCAGAGTCACCTGGAGGTAAATGTTTACGAGCGGCTCCTCGTTAACGAAGCCCAGGGCTTTAACGAGCCCAATTAAAACAATGGCTTCATCTGGGGGAGAACGGAGCCGGCCAGAGTTTATTGGAACGGAGATAATGGAGTCTCTAAAGTCTGAACTCTCTGCTGCCTCAGAATCACAGCCAGGGTTCAACCGCAGAAAATTAACACTGAACATCCAGAGACACATAGAGACGTTACAAAGACGGCCTTCTGTCACCTGAACAACATCCTGCAGCTGATCCAGAACGCTGCTGCTGGAGTTCTGACTAAAACCAGGAAGATAGAGGAACCACCCGGTTCTACAGTCCTTCACTGAGAGAAGAGACGTTAAATACTGATGGAAGTTTAGAAATCACTGAATCTCTGCCTGGTGGTAACCTCAGCGGTTTGTTTCTGGTTGGTTGATTGATTGGTTGATTGATGGATTGGTTGGTTGGTTGATTGGTTAGTTGATTGATTGATTGGTTGGTTGGTTGGTTTGATTGGTTGGTTGGTTGTTTGATTGATTGGATCCAGACCTGTATCTCCTCCTGGTCTTTAACCTTGCCGTTGTGTTGCCGTTGCCCTCCCCTCCAGTTGCCCAGAAGGTCGTTGCCGTCAGGAAGAAGCAGCAGCTCTCCATCGGACCCTGCAAGTCGCTCCCCAACTCTCCGAGTCACACGTCTGTCTGCGCCGCTCAGGTCTCAGCCGTCCACGTCAGCCAGGTCCGGCGCCGCTCGGCTTCCTTCCTGTGTCTTTATCCTGTTTTCACACGGTGAGCGTTGACCTGGCCTCTCGTTGCTCCGGTTCTGGTTGCAGACCAGTAATGGCGGCGGCAGTCTGAGCGACTACTCTTCGTCGGTTCCATCCACGCCGAGCACCAGCCAGAAGGAGCTTCGCATCGACGCACCGCAGGCCACCAACACGCCCACGCCCGTCAGGAAGCAGTCCAAACGCCGCTCCAACCTTTTTACCGTGAGTCTCCCATCTCAACTTTGGGTCGGACAGAACCACAGGAACAGGTCGGGTTCTGTCAGTGGTTCTGGACCGGTACCAGAGGATATGACATGTCAGGTTTATTTTAAAACTGTTCAGTTTTCATAAAGTTCTCCAGGAAGTAGCTGACAGTGGTGGCTTAACGTCCGCTAATCTGCTAATAGCACAGCTACGTCTGTTTAGCGCTAACGATGAGCTTTAGCATTGGCTTAGCGAATGTTTATAATTTATGCTTAACATTTGGTTTGCTAATGTTTGTAATTTATGCTTAGCATTAGCTTAGCTAATGTTTGTAAGTTATGCTTAGCATTAGCTTAGCTTACGCTTGTAACTTATGCTTAGCATTAGCTTAGCTAATGTTTACAATTTATGCTAAGCATTAGCTTAGCTAAAGTTTGTAATTTATGCTTAGCATTAGCTTAGCTAATGTTTGTAATTTATGCTTAGCATTAACTTAGCTAATGTTTATAATTTATGCTAAGCATTAGCTTAGCTAATGTTTGTAATTTATGCTTAGCATTAGCTTAGCTAATGTTTATAATTTATGNTTAGCATTAGCTTAGCTAATGTTTGTAATTTATGCTTAGCATTAGCTTAGCTAATGTTTGTAATTTATGCTTAGCATTAGCTATAGCTGGTAAATCCTTTCAGGAAGAGCGATCATCATGTCTCTGGTTGTTGTGATTTGATCTCTATTGTTTTAGCGTTAGCACAGTTAGCGGTAACCGATGGTAACCAGTCGGTTGAGCTGATTTAAACATGTTATCTGAGCCTGATGCTCGGTGGAGCCGCTCTGACTCGGTTCTACAGGTCCATGTTGTGTTTGAACGTGTTAATGAATCTGTAGGATGAGGTTCTGCTGCAGTCGGACCCAGTCTGATGATGATGATGGTGTGTTGTGGCTCCACAGTCGAGGAAGGCCAGCGATCCGGACAAAGAGAAGAAAGGTCTGGAGAATCGGGCCGACAGCATCGGCAGTGGGCGCGCCATCCCCATCAAACAGGTGAGGCGCTTTGATTGGTCCGCCTTCATCACAATCACACACTTGACATGAATTAGAGCGCCGGCTCTCCCGGGTCCGGGTCCGGATCATTAGGAGGAGCCGCCGCCCCTCTGCGCCGTCTGAGGGAAGAAAGGAGCGTCTGCGCCACCGGCGGCGAGCTGGACCAGCGAATCAGGCAATTACGGCTCTGCGGTGGCGGCCTCTCGAGTCGCGCCGCGGCCTCGTTTGTAATCTGAGCGGGGGGTCATGTTCTGAAGAGGAGACGAGGTAATAACCGGCGAAAAGCTCCTTCAGCGCCCGGCGGCTTCAAACGAGCCCTCCTCCTCCTCCTCCTCTTCTTCTGTGGTGCTGCTGCTGGCGTGGAGAGCCTGAGAGACTCATTATGGAGTTAATCATTTCACATGAAACACGTCAGCTTTCATTTCCAACAACAGCACAGTGTCTTGTTTTCACTCCCTGCAACCTTATTTACTTAGTTTGGTTCTACGGAGCAACAACACGGCCAAGAAACACAACGACATGATGATTAATAAAACATTCAGCTGTCTGATTCCACCTTAAACATGTTTTATATGTTTAATAAGCACATTTATTTACAGACCAATTCTACGGAGCAACAACATGGCCAAAACAGAAGTAGATCATCTATTCTAAAATATTTAACCTTATTTTCTGTTTTATTTCCACTCTTTTTATGCTTTATATGTTTAATAAATAAACCAGTCTGTTTCAGTAACATCTTTAGCTGTAAATTATGGTATAATAATAAACATACTAATTGGAAATCCTTGATTGCAGCTGTAAATTATGCAGAAACTGTCATAAAATAAATCAAAACACTGATCTGGTGCCAAAACTTTCTGAACAAATGAAATGGGTTTAACTTGAAGCTGCAGCAGAAACATCGTCTCCATCCTGCTGATCCACCTTGTTCTGGACCAGAACCGGGCCACCGGCGCCGGCTGCTTCCCCAGGAAGTGTGTGTTCATTAGTTGATGGTCCTGACAGACGCCGCTCCATAATTACACTCAGAGTGTTTTATTTACCCCGGCCGTAAATACTGTATAAGGTGAAGACATTAGCGCTGCGCTGTCCTCCAGTAGCAGCTTCTTCACACGGCTGCTCCGCCTGACCTCCAGCTGACCTTGACCTCCAGGACCATCACTCTGACTCTTAGGATCTGTTGATGTTCACCTCAGAATATTTCTTTTTTAGAATAAAAACAATCAAAACACTTTCTGTCTGCTCGGAACCAACTAAATAATTGATCAGGAAAATGCTGAGTCACTGGTTGCTATGGTGATTCCCGCCTTTTCTCAGAAATGGAGGGAACCCGGCAGCAGCTCTCGGATCAACCAAACCGAATTATTTCACTTTACTAAACAATAAATATGGACTGAAATAATTGCAAGTACTTAGAAATGGATTTATTTGATAAAAATGGTTCATTTTAGTGTTTAAAATGTTTGTTACATAATTTATTTACCCCAATAGATATTTATTAAACTTTGTTTTCCAAGCAGGAATGACAGAACATGATCAACAAACTGAACAAAATACAAAACAAAACTAATAATTTAAATAAATGAACTGAAGGACTAAAATTCACTCTCTTGCTCTTTGGTTGCCTAGCAACCAAGCTTTGGTTGCCTAGCAACGACCTGTTGAGGAACTGCTTAAAGTTTCACAGCTGGTTTAAGATAAAATTCAAGGTTTGGAGAGAAAAGTGGAAGAAACAGAGATGATGATGATCAATAATCCAGATATTGACCTGATAAAATGTTTGTCAGCCATGTTGTCTGGTTTAGGTTGGTCCAGTGACTGGAGATGGTTTAATTTACTGGTTAACTGGTCCTGATTGGTTTAATTTGCTGCAGAGTGTCGGTGTAAACTCTCTTCTCCTGCAGGCTGTGTGTGCGCCTCCGCCGCGGTCCGTGTGTCCGGCCGCCGGCTCATTAGCGCTGCTCTCCAACAACTGGAGGTGTCGGCGCCTGGCTTCGCCTTTTGTTACCGCGGGAACGCCCTCGTTAGGAGAGCGGCGCTCATTAAAAGCACTCACACACACTCTGGGCTGAGAGCGGCGCTCTGATCCTCCACTCTGACTCAATTAGAGCCGTAAATGAACACAAACACACCCGGCGCCGGCCGCATGCCGCCAGCACGACCTGCACACACTCCACTGATAAAACACCCAATTATAGCCCCACTCAGGGAGCCTCAGCTGGGCTTGGACTAGGACCTGGAGACCTGCTGCTGGGCTGCGGCTCAGAGTTCAGATTCTGCTGAACTGTTCAGGAATCACCCAAAGTCTGATTCACTGACGTCAACAAGTCATTACCCAGAATTCAACCTGTCTAAAGGAAAACTTTGACATTCTGGACCAGACTTGGACGCTTGGAGAGGCGTTCAGGTGCAGCCAAAACGCAGGAAAAATGTCCGTTTTGATCTTTGGAGCCTCCCAGCAGCGCCGAGCCTCAGAGGAGCCGTCGGCTGCTCCGTCCTCCTCCTCCTCTTCATCCTCCTCTTCTTCTGCTCCTCCTGTGCTGCGTTTGTTTACAGCGCTGGGATCCTCCGACATCTGCTCTGCGCCGCTAATTAACCGATAATTACCGGAGAGAGGCTGACCAGGGAGCTTTGAACAGCAACAGTCTGACAAATTAATTTGCTGTAAAAACAGCAGCTGAGCCGCCGGGTTGTTGGTTCTACTCCCTCCCTGAGCCGGACCCGGCCCTCCAAACGGGTCCCAGTGGACTCCTGATCCCCGTCCCTGAACGCATCGCTGGTTTCTGCTCTCATCAGGGTCCAACTGCTCCGTCTTAAAGGCAACAAACTCACTTCACATTTCAGTTCTTCTGTTTGTCTGTCGGCTGCTTCTAGAAACAAACCGAGAAAACAAATTAGTTTTTAAATAAAATCAAGTTTTTAATGTCTGCAAAATGAGCCGTTTCAGAAACCTCCACAGTGTCACAGGTCATTATCCGTTACCTAGCAACCGCAGCGGAACTCAACCTGTTACCTAACAAACTGATCTCCAGCGTTCCGTCAGTTGATTTTCCGGCTGTACAATGGCTGCTGGAAAAGACAGAAGTTTTGTTGTTGACTCTCCATCCAGAAACCTGTTGCTGCTTTCTGGTTGGTTGTGCAGGAGGCGCCACTGGGGCTTTTCAGAGATGTTTGTTTGCAGCCATTTTTTATGTAAACATTGAGTTGGGGGCGTGGCCAGCAGCAGCTTATCTGGATTTAAAGTGACAGAGACCCTGAAACATCAGGAAGAACCGATCAGACTGAAGTCTGATTATCTAAGAATTAAAAATGTAATGAGCAGGATTTGTTTAGGCCACAGATTCTAACCTGTTCAAAGAAAAAAAATCCCCTTTAACTGGTTGAAGTAAAGCTGCATACTTGTTATAGATTGGTGATTGCTTAACTGATCTGACTTTTCTAATTCATTAGTTGAAAATCAGCAAACATCTGGACACACCTGGTCCGGGTGAGGCTTTCTCCTGGTTCTGATTGGTTCTGGTCGGTCCCGGTCCGCAGCCTGTATGGACCAGGCCCCCCATACCCCCCTAAGCCCCCACCGCCCCTCTCTCTTTAAATTGGGGGCTGATTTCGGGCGTTATTTACCCTGTAATTCATTAGCGGCGCCACTGGCAGCGGCAGGCTGTAATTTCACGCTTCGCAATAAAAGATGTCTCATAATCTGCTTCATTTAGCAGCCAAAGAATTTAATGAAATTAACTGCAGCCCTAATTAAGACGGTGAATATTAAAGACCTGCTATCAGGCTTTAACGAGGCCCACCGACCCGCCCTCCGCCGGATTCGAAGAATATCATTTCCCTGAGAAAGGCTGTCAGCGCTGGGAGCCATTTTGGCCCTGATGACATTTCTGTCATGCACACCAACCCGGCAAATGAGCTTCCAGGAGCGGGGGGGCCGTTCTGGTCCGAGGAATAATTAAAACCAGGAACTCAGGCGTCAATCAGGCAGCAGCGAGTGCCTCCTGTTCGTTACCAGGCCAACATGGCGGCGGCGCTCGGAGCGTAGCGGTCCGGCCGCTGGCCGCCGCGGCCGTCCAGGAAGAGGAGCTGCTCCTTCCTTTAATGAAGGAAGGTTTGGATAATTGAGTTTCTAATGAATGACCCAGAACTCTGATCAGATAAATCAGCTCCTCTTCCTCTCTGCTGTTGTTTGATCCGCTCACTCGCTCGGCGTCGCTCCCCTGGGCTCGCCTCATCAGCGCCGACCTTGGTGGAGACGGATGCTGCTCCGCGGCACCTCCTGTTCGCTGCAGGTGAAGCAGCAGCTTTCATCTGTTCATCATCAGGAAGGAGAGCGGATAAACCCGATCTGCTCTGAGCGGCAGGTTGAGGAGGAACCTGCACCTCTACGAACACAAACATCAGGAAGGTTCCACAGAACCAGTCCAAACAGTTTCTTGTTTCAGCATCTCTGGAGGAAGGACAGCTTATCTCTCTGTACATGCAGGTACCAGGTCCATGAGGTCGCCTGGACTGATGTTGGTCTGATTGGTCAAACTGTCCAACCAATCAGAAGAGATCTCTGTCCAATCATCGTCCTCCATGTTGGCAGTTGGCCTCACTTACAGCTTCCTGGTCTTTGATTGGTCAGCTGATTGGCTCTGATTGGACGAGTTCTTGGTCCGAACTCTGAATCATTATCAGTAGTTTGTTAGTTCGAGGTAAATTGATTGCAGATGTCTCTGTTTCTGATCACATTTGGTGATTTTTATGATTTTAGTAAAATTGATCTAAATAATCAAAATTTATGAACTTCTTGTCTGTTGTTGAAAGTCGGGTTCATGAATCACATCGACTCTCAGATTGGGTCTCGTTTCATTGAAGAAAGTCTTTGTATTTGGACTGGTACCTGAGGACGGTTTGATTCAGAACCACTGGCCCATTGTGTTGGTTCTGTTAGTTGAAGTACCAGTCACACCAACGGAACCAGTTGCATGTTTGCCGTGCAGACAGAGGAACTTTCCAGAACTTCTCCTGAGGTGTCAGGCCGTTGGTGTGGCCGGTTCCGTTGCTGTGGCCGGTTCCGTTGGTGTGGCCGGTTCCGTTGGTGTGATTGGTTCCGTTGCTGTGGCCGGTTCCGTTGCTGTGGCCGGTTCCGTTGCTGTGGCCGGTTCCGTTGGTGTGGCCGGTTCCGTTGCTTTGACCGGTTCCGTTGCTGTGGCTGGTTCCGTTGGTGTGATTGGTTCCGTTGCTGTGGCTGGTTCCGTTGCTGTGGCCGGTTCCGTTGCTGTGGCCGGTTCCGTTGCTTTGACCGGTTCCGTTGCTGTGGCCGGTTCCGTTGCTTTGACCGGTTCCGTTGCTGTGGCCGGTTCCGTTGGTGTGACTGGTTCTGTCGATGGACCTCACCGTTTGGGTCGGTGTTTACTCTGACCGGGTCGAACGGCGCCGCCTCCTGCCTCCATCCTGCTCTTTGTCTGCTGGACGTCCGTAATCAGCGGCTCACACTCCGGGCCTGTCTGAAGGGATGATGGATGACCCGGGTCGGAATCCGGCCCGGATCAGATGCAGGAAGGTTCTGATTGACCCTCCTGATCCTGGAGACAAAGGGCGAGGGTTTGTCCCGAGGTTCCTGGGATATCTGTGCTGTCAGGCCGTGGGGAGGCGTCCATTGTGTGAGCAGAATGGGGGCGATTGAGCGATTAGAGGCAGATTATTGGACGGTTCTTTATCTGGTTCTGCTCAGCAGGTTTAATGGGTTTGATGTTCCTGTGCTGCCAGGACAGAAGCTGTCCCGCTGTCTTTGTGTCTCCGTCTTCTGGACGAATCGGACTCGTGACAGCGCGGCTCTTTAATCAGAGGCCCGGTCCGACTCCGCCAGCGTTTCTCCTAACGAATGACTCCGTCTCCCGGCTTCCCCCGAGCCGCCGACCTTTTCCTGTCATCCCTCACAGCGCCGCAGTGTTTCAGGGATCCGCCGCTCAACACGACCTGAACCACAAACCTCGGCGGCGCCCTTGGACGTTTTGGGATGCCTAACAAATGACTTCATCTGCCGCCCCCGAGCCGGCGACCTTTTCCTAAGCACTGCCTCGCCATACTTCAGCGGGCGCAGAGAGTCCATCTCAGGAAGTATTTATCTTACATCCATCCTCCCAGGAGGGACCTTGTGGGCCGTCATGGCCGCCGCGGCCCCCCGCCTCCCGAAGGTAAAACAAGTGTGTCACCGAGGTGAATAATGGAGGATATTACCCATCAGGAGGGTTTCAATTAGCCTTCCTCTCATGCTAACTGATCGCTTGTCATCCTCAGGAGGGATGCTGGGAATTAATCTGCTGTGGAGGAAGTGATGCGTTATTTCCTGTCCAAATAGGAACCTCAGTGAAATAAAACCACACAATTCTCTGATCCTTTCTCCTGGAAAATATGTTTACTCAGTTTCAGTTTTCAGTTGGTGACATAAATGAATAACTCATCTTTAGCTTTAGGTCTAGAGTTCAAAGGTCATTACCTGACAGCCTTTTTGACCTGTTAGGAAACCGACAGGGTCAGTATCCCTGAATATTTCTGATCCGCCTGTGGTTCTGGTCCTGCTGTGACTTGGTCTAGGCCGTTTTAGGGAATCTCCTCTGAGTTGAGATGATCCCAGGCGGCGGCGCTGACCCGGTAAGCCGCTAGCTAGTAGGCGCTAACGGACGCTCAGCCGGCCTGACAGCTCTCGGCTGCCGGCGGCCTTCGCTTGGCTGCTGCGGGAAGCTCGTCACGTCGCGTTTAGCGCACCGCGGGGAAGCCATGCTGTTCCCGCGGCGCGCCGAGATGCCACCGCTTCCTGACAGCAGCTGGGATGAGTTTGAACATGGCCGCCGCGGCCTGAGATCAGAACCGTCTCCAGCTCCGTCTCCGCGCCTCGCTGTCACTCTGAAGCGTTTCTTCGTGGCGTTTTGTCGCCGCCAATTACAGCGTGCCGGCGGGGGTCATGCCGGCGCTGCAGCGTCCCACCGCCACCCACCGCCTTAATGAGAGCTGAGCGGAGAGCAGGCTTCTGTCCATCATCCGGCCTGTCCGTCCTCCTCCTCCTCCCGCTCTTCCTCCCTTCACGGCGGACTCTATTAATACTCTGTGTCGGAGTGTTAATGTTGTAGAGGTCCAGTGAAGTGACACGCGTGGCAGCGCGCCTGTAATTGCTAATCAGCGGACGGTTTTATCCCCCGCCGCCGCCTCCCTCGCGCCTCCTTTTTGACCTTCCTGCTCTCCTCTCGTACCTAATGAATGCTGCTCAAATGAAGTGTGGGCGGCAAAGGAGCGGAGAGCGAGCGGCGGGCCTAAACGCTCGCTCGGCCGCGGCTGATGTGCGTGGGAGAGAGAAATAAAGATCCAGACAATTAAATAAGTGCTGATTTCCCCACATTTTCTCCCATTCTGCTCCTCTGAATGGATGTTTGGATTCTTCTGGCTGTGAGCTCGTTATCTCCACTCCACAGACCCTGGTGGTCATTTAGCCTGAGCTGCTACCGATCGAGATGTTGGCTAAATGCACAATTAGGACGCTGTGAGTCAGAGTGGAAGCTGACAGCATGTCGGCCAACGACAACTCACAGCAATGTTTGGGTCGTTTGACCCGCTTTTGGTCCAAACCTCGTTACAATCACCTTAAAGAGCCGGATCAGAACCAGAGCAGGACTTTACTTGGTATCAGTCCAAGGTTGTTTTAGGCTCATTTTAATTCGTTAGCTAAAGTTGGGACTAATTAGTTTTAAATTTTGACTGGTTTTGACCAGCTGGTAGAGCCTTGGTCTCAGGTCCAGTTCTGGTGGGTTCTTCACCTTCGTCATATAAAACTCCCAGGAGGTCAAACGGACTAAAGAAGCAAGCAGAGCTTGAAGTGATGATATTGTTTCTCAGTGTAACATTCTTGTTGTAGTTTTTATCTCCAGCTCATATCGTTGCTGCAGTCGCTGGGCGCGACGCCGTCGCTGTAGTTCTGTAACGACCGTTCCTGATGACTAACCCGCTGCTGCTTCCTGCAGGGCATGCTGATGAAGAGGAGCGGCAAATCCCTCAACAAGGAGTGGAAGAAGAAGTACGTGACGCTGTGCGATAACGGACTGCTCACCTACCACCCCAGCCTCCATGTAAGCTGATGGCCAACATTACCTCCTGTTTGGCCATAACACACACAACACACACACTCTGTGTATCAATTAGGACTCGTCATCTGTTTGCCCACCATGATGAGGACATCAGCTCTAATGTGTCTGCTAATTACCCTGTTGGCTCAGAGAAGCTTTATGGCAGCAGGCGAAGACCTGCTGCTTCCTCACAGAGGAACCGGATCAGGAGAACCGGCTCAGGAGAACCCACCACTCCGAGCCCATCAGGCTGATAGGGAGTGGCTGCAGGTCGGCCTGTTGCTGCTCTGCTCTCATTCACTGCGTTTCTATCACAAATGTGTTGAAATGTTGATATTCTGCAGTTTCCATGACTTAGAAACATAATTAATTCTCCACCACTTGCTGTCATCTTCGTCTGTCACCAGAAAACTACATAAACACATTTACACAGTTTTTATTAGCATTTAGATTTTTTTTATATTTAGATAGTTTTATTGTCATTTAGCACGTTTCAGTTTTAGCTCATTTTTATTAGCATTAGCTAGTTCTCTTTAACATTTGGCTAGTTTTTTGGCTAAATTTTCATTAGTACTATTTTGTTAGTTTTCTGTAGTATTTATCAATTTTTAGTATTTATCTACGTTTTGTTGCCTTTTAGCAAATTTGAGCATTTAGCTAACTGTCATTAGCATCTGGCTAGTTTTATTCATTTTTTTATGCTGGTTTTGAATTGTTGAGTTTATTCTTTGCTTTGGTTTTGATTGCTGAACTTGTTTTTTAATTTACTTCCTGGGTTTTTAAAGTTTTTCTTTATTTTTCATGATTTTTCCAGATTAATTCATCTCTGACTGGTTGTTGATGTTTGTTTATTAATCTTGTCTTGGGATTGGCAGTCATTCATAGCCTAGTTTTATGTCTTCATAGTGTTGCCGTCCAACTGAAAGTCTGAGCTAAATTTGTCCCTTTCAGGCTCCCGTAGCCACAATTCTGACATGAAACATCATTTTATGACCTAAAGTAGCTGATGATCAGCTAAACATCAGGAAACTGTTTCCTGTTTCAGTTTGAACCTTCCTGACCCTGAGTAGTGAAGTACAGTTTAGCAGCAGCGGGGAGTTGCTGGTTTGATTCCCTGCAGAGCCGTCGCCACACTTCGCCTCTCTGCACCCGTCAGTCAGCCGTTAGAGGAGCTGAAGCAGCAAATTAGAGTTAAACTCATCATTAACACATCGGCGCCGCATAAACAGCCCGACGCCTGCAGCAGCGCAGCCCGACCGACCCGGATCAGCTGATCAGTTAGCAACGCCGCGGCGCCGCTAACCCGCTGCATCCAATCAGAGGCGCTAAGGAACCACAGCAGAGAACCAATCAGGAACAGACCAGAGTCACTGACTGGTTCTGGTTCTGATCCGTCCAGGTCGCTACGCACAGAAGAACTGGTGAAACTGAATCGTCTTCTACAAACCAGAATTGACCCTGCGTCATGTGTGGACCGGTTCTGGTTCTGGTTCTGGTTCTGGTTTTGGGCTGTTGCCTGGAGCAGGGTTCCCAGCGTGGGGTTTGAGGGCCCTGAGGGGGCCGCCAGGCTCCAAGTGTCGGGTCCAAACCAGATTTTCAGTTTGATCCTGATGTGACTGTGAGGCGTACGGAGGGCAAGAAGAGGAAAAACTGAACAAATCACTGAAGATAACTAAATGTGAAGAAATATATTTAAATATACACTTAAAAATGTCAAAGTTAAATAATAAAATTAAATCTTTTAGAATAAATGTGTTACATATTGGGCTGGTTTTGTAAATGTTCTGGACCCGTTTAGGCTTTCATTGGGTCTTATTTTGGAGGTTCTGGATCCAGTTCTGGTTCTGGACCCATATTTAGGTTTTGTTGTCAGGCCACCAGTAGATCTGCTGGTTCTGCTCCGTCGATCGGACCGGCGCCGAGCGAACCCGTCCTCTGTCTCTCTATGCTGCAGTTTTCCCTCCGTCCTCTCTGTTGTTGTCGTAGCGACCGGCGCTGATGAAAGCATCGGATGCAGATGGTGAGTCATTAGGGCGTCAATCTGTCGGAGCGTTTACCCAGCATCCCCGGCGAGGCCCTGGAGAGCACTAGGCTTTGAGTAGGCCCTTTGTCAGGAGAGCTGCCAGCAGGAGGCGGGACGATCAGAGAGAGAGAGAGTGTGTGTGTGTGTGTCGGGGGGTGTGTGTTGTTAATAATCTAGTTTATGGTTATTATTTACGGCACGGCGGTGGCAGCAGTTACTGCGGGTCGTTATTCTCAGCCTCTTCATCAGACGTGTCGGGTCGTTTGGCGGCGGTCCAAACCCATCAGAACCACAGAGGATGTAAACAACCACAGGTCTGGTTTTGGACCTGTTGAATCCCATCTGGACCGGTTCTGACTGGTTCTGTTGACCGGGTCTGGTTCTGGTTTCCTTCAGGTTATTGATTCAGAACCATTCTGGACGGGTTTGCGCTCCACCTGGTGCCGGGTCCGACTCGGTTCTGGTTTGGACCCATTTCAGATGGTTCAGTTCAGTTCAGTCTTAGTTTCTGGTCCAGTTGAGGCCTAGTTTGGATCGGTTCTGGTTCTGACCAGCCAGGCAGTCGTCTGTTCTGGTGGTTCTGACTTTTTAGACGTTAAAATGTTTTAGTGTCTGGAAAGCAAAACTCATTAGCAGGCTCTGTTACCTAGCAACCCAGGAGAGTTCTGCCCGTTACCTAGCAACCCCACAGAATTCCAGAACATTTGGTCAGCTGAATAAAGCATAACTATTTAAAAACTAGTTGTTGTTTGGTTATTTCTGTCTTTATTAGATCAGAAGGTCAATCCAGCCATGTAAAATAAAACGTTGTTTAAACCGGTCATTTGCATTTATTGGCCTTATTGTTATCCTCTCTCTCTCTCTCAGGACTACATGCAGAACGTTCACGGTAAGGAGATCGATCTTCTGCGAACCACTGTTAAGGTTCCGGGGAAGCGGCCGCCGCGGGCCGTCTCAGCCTGCGGCGCCGGGCCCAACCAGAACGCCAACGGCCTGGTGAAGGACATGAGCAACGTCCAGCTGGGACCGGCCTCAGGTCAGTGACCCGGGAACCGAGCTTTTAGTTTATCAAACTGTGTTTTTAATCTGGGCTGAAAGGATCAATCAGACTAATTGTGGTTATTGATTAATTGTGGGGTGGAATATTTGGTGAAAAACAACATATTCAGAGCAGCAATTCATCCAGAACTGAACAGAAATATAACTGCTGATGAAAAGTTAGCACACCCGTTCTGCCGCTTCCTGAATGTTTGAGGATCTGAGCCGGCTGCAGGCCAGCAGCTCCTGTTTATCATCTGGATCCTTCAGAACCGGGCCGGCCTTGGTAGAACGGGCGCCGCGCTTCACCTGAAGGAGGCGTCGTAAAACAAAAGCCGGGGGGCGCCGCAGCATGTCGCCCTCTGCTACATAAAAGCAGCTCTGAGGCTTAAATCAAGCAGGAGAACCGCTGAGAGCATGAATATTCAGGATCCATCACTAATTACTGCCATGAATATTAATGCAGTTAGAGAGCAGGCTGTGATGAGACTGGAGGGGAGAGGAAACAGCAACAGGAAGAGGAAACACTGGAGGAGGAAACAGGAACAACAGGAAGAGGAAACACTGGAGGAGGAAACACTGGAGGAGGAAACAGGAAGAGGAAACACTGGAGGAGGAAACAGCAGCAACAGGAAGAGGAAACACTGGAGGAGGAAACAGCAGCAACAGGAAGAGGAAACACTGGAGGAGGAAACATCAACAACAGGAAGAGGAAACACTGGAGGAGGAAACAGGAAGAAGAAACACTGGAGGAGGAAACCGGAACAACAGGAAGAGGAAACACTGGAGGCGGAAACAGGAAGAGGAAACACTGGAGGAGGAAACAGCAGCAACAGGAAGAGGAAACACTGGAGGCGGAAACAGGAAGAGGAAACACTGGAAGAGGAAACAAGAAGAAGAAACACTGGAGGAGGAAACAGCAACAACAGGAAGAGGAAACACTGGAGGAGGAAACCGGAACAACAGGAAGAGGAAACACTGGAGGAGGAAACAGGAAGAAGAAACACTGGAGGAGGAAACAGGAAGAAGAAACACAGGGACAGGAAATGCAGGAGAAAATGATCAAAAACAGAGTTAAAGTGATGCTACCTCCCACCTGCAGGTGGCAGTGTTTCTCTGACTTCATGTCAGGTTAGAGTTCATTAGCGATACGATTACAAACAAAAAGACACATTTACCAAATTTAAAAATCACTAATGTTCTTGTAAATCTTCTAAATCAGCTCCACTAAATTTTTTAAAAAATCATGAAACTAGCTGCTGCTCTGAATGTGTTGTTCTTCCAGCTAATGGCCTTTATATATCCTCCAGTTCGCGATTAATCGATTACTAAATCAGTCGATCCATCACAATTAATCAGATTATTGGTTTCAGCAGTTTAGTCCTGTAGTTCCCTCTGCTGCCTGCAGAGGGCAGCCTGTGTGCTGTAGTTCTTTGTGCTGCCTGCAGGGGCAGTCTGCTAATCTGCTGCCCCTCCTCAGGCTCGGTGTCCAGCAGCACGTCAGCATCCCAGATGGCGAGCGGCGTCAGCCTGGTGTCCTTCAACAGCCGCGGCCTGGAGGGCCTCCACCAGCGCTCCTACTCCGTCTCCAGCGCTGACCAGTGGGCCGATGCCACCGTCATCGCCAAC
Source organism: Brachyrhaphis terrabensis (assembly GCA_903067065.1). NCBI lineage: Eukaryota > Metazoa > Chordata > Actinopteri > Cyprinodontiformes > Poeciliidae > Brachyrhaphis > Brachyrhaphis terrabensis. Next base: position 71,413 of record CAEGAG010065730.1, read on the forward strand.
TCTGGAATCAGCACAGGTAAGAGGCTCAGGAGGCCAGACGTGCAGCTGCACCAGGGGGCCCTGTGGGCCTCACGGTGGAGCTGCACCAGGGGGCCCTGTGGGCCTCCTGGTGCAGCTGCATGGTGGAGCTCTGTGGCTGCTGGGGTGTGTGCTTGACTTGAAGTGGCAGCATTACGTCCTCAGAACCAAACACACACACAGACTGACAGCTGTCAGGCCGCGTGTTGTCATGACGATAAGCCTGACTGGCAGCCCCCCCCCGCCGGCCGTCCTTAAGCAGCGTTTAAAGCTGTGAAGCTGGTGGAGAGGAGAAGTGTTGCTGCTGGTACTCAACTTCTCCACACTGACGATCAACAAACACATGGTACTGGTTTCAAACCAGTTTAATATAAACAGAAAACTGTTTAAAGCCTCGCACCATTTTACTAAACCATATCCACACTACAGTCAAGACCAAGACCTGACTTTCATCCAGTTCAAACCAACAGAAACCAATTCAAACCAGCAGAAACCAGTTCAAACCAACAGAAACCAGTTCAAAACAACAGAAACCAGTTCAAACCAACAGAAACCAGTTCAAACCAACAGAAACCAGTTCAAAACAACAGAAACCAGTTCAAACCATCCAGAAACCAGTTCAAACCATCCAGAAACCAGTTCAAACCATCCAGAAACCAGTTCA
>CAEGAG010065762.1:0-13223 GCA_903067065.1 Brachyrhaphis terrabensis
TATATATATATATATATATTATATATATATATATAAACATGAGTACATTAGTATAGTTGTTTCTAAATGAATATAAACTTGTTTTCTTTGCATTATTTGAGGTCTGAAAGCACTGCATCTTTTTTGTTATTTTGACCAATGTTCATTTTACTCAAACATATACCTATAAAGAGTAAAATCAGAGAAACTGATCATTTAAAGTGGCCTCTTAATTTTTTTCCAGATCAATACTACATGTATTACTTCTTATCCTATAGTTTAATATAAACAGATACATTTTCCTGTTACTAAGTTTCACAATTTTTCTGTAACTTACATGAGTTAGACTATTCTAACCTGATCAGCACCCATCCTTGGTTCTCTGAAGTAGTAGAGCTTCTTGAGGATGGAAAACTCTTCCTGGAAAAGAATTACAGTTATCAGGTTAGTCTTATATGATACCTTTGATTCTAGACTACACTAAGATCATTATTATAGGTTACATGTATAAGAATAACATAGACACACTCAGAGGCGCCCCTCCCCCCCCCACCTCACTCTCCATAACCCCCTCCATGAATGTACAAGCTTGAATTTATAAAGAATTTTCTCTGACCTCATGTATTTATTACATCATGTGATAAATACATGATGTGATAAATACAGGTTCTTCTGATAATTAATAAAGGTATTTATAGACATTGCAATGTTTCTCTAGATGTCAATGACAGTTGAAATTGTTATTTTCCACAATGAAAACCCTTGTACATTGTCTTACTGTCTTGTGGAAGAGGCCTATGTCATTTCCAACCAGAATCTAACTTCTTGGTCGAATGGGAAACAAACTAAATGTCAGTCTGACTGGGGTATTAATCATTTTTTTGCTTATCTGTAAGTGTTGCAGAAGTCGACCCTTATTTTTTTTACAAAAGTATTATTGACTTTATTCTCTGGGTCAAAAACACTTGGCAACACAGATCAACTTGTTGGAAGAACAACAGTCAAGGATACATGAGATACCTGTGTGTATACTTCTTTAAATGGGTTTTTACAGGAGAAGAAATCCAAATCAACGTCTAAGAGGTATGGATCCGTTTCACTGAGAAATGTAGCTAATCTCCTAACAACATAACTAGTTGATCCTTCATCTTTATCATCATCTCCAATGTCTGTGCAATTGCTGCTCAGCTTTCTCTGTAAGTTGCTGTCCTCTGTTGGAAGCAGTGTAGGAGTTGTTACAGATGAAGGTTCCCCATCCTCACTCAGATCTGTCCGAACTTTTTTGGACAAATGTGTCACAGAATCCCTCTCTGTGTCATGCCCTGAAATCCAGAGTCAGATGAACAAGAAAACATCAAAGAAAATTATAAGAAGTTAAATTATTTGAACATTTACATATTAAAGTAAAAATATAACATTTATTTTCTAACATTTATTTGGTTTGACAGAAAGTTATTTGTTATAAAAAGTAACAAAACTAAAAAAAAAATTGACGACAATGAATAAGCTCCAAAAAATTTTCCACATTTGAAAGACAAAACATAAAAAAGATTTTTTGAAATGTGCTTGTAAGAAATGTGGCTTTTAAAATATGCAGACAAATGCATATGTGGACACCCTTTAACAGTGTTAGCCATCAGTCTTCCATTCATACAACAGCGAATTAAAGTTCTGCAACACCAGCAGGATTTTTTCTAATGTGCATAGTTAGCTTTAAGTTTCCAAAGTATTGGGTGGGAGTCACTGTAAAAAGGTGTCACTCAACACTGAAAGAACAGCTTTAAATTTACCATACAACACACTCACACAAATAAAAACATGAAGTAGGAAAATGTGGGGTCTGGGATTACTTTTTGACATAGAACTAAGGTTTTGCTTCAGCTGAATGACTTTAAAAACAATTCAAAATACCAAAGTCCTAACCCAAAATCTGACCATGAAAAAGGTCTTCAGTTCATTAAGCACGACCTAGCGAGTACAAACATAAATCCAAACCAACAAACACTGTTTTCACCAGAAGATTACCTACCCTAATTAATTTCATTATTTTGTAAAGAGCAAGTCAAATTCCGGAACGCATCTGTTTTTAAATCCTTTACGACACCAGAAAAAAAAACTGTAGACAAACCATGCCATATTCATACAGATTTGTGGCAGGTAGTGTGGGCAAAAGTTCCCAAGTTGAGGCATGGCAAGCTATCGTAGGCTTCATTCACACTGCAGCCTGAAGTAACCTAAATCCAATTTTTTGTCAAATCGGACTTTTTTGCCGGAGCCATTCACACTGCCACACATATGCAACCTGTACGTGTTCTCCAGCGAGGTGTACTTGGTTTGAACGGGCAAACGACCTGAAAGTGTCCCGCATGCGCAGTAGAGGGCGCAATAGCGTCAGCGTTGTCAGTGTTCTGCCAACCGCCCTAAAAAGAAGAAGCGCTTAGTGCTTACGGAAGTAAACATGGAGGATAACAGTGGAACATAGCTTACACATTTGAAGTTGTTGTCCAGCCGGAGCAGCACATTAACAACTTAATCCTCGTTATAGTCCGTCATGGTTGTTGTTGAGTATCAGTGACGTTCAGTTCGGATGAATGCGACCTGAACGTTAGGTTTGAATCAATTGAATCGGATCCGATTCAATTGATTCAAACCTAATAACTAATAACTAAATAACCTAAATAACTCTGAAAAAGAGTTAAATTAACACCAATTCTGATAAGGACCAAATAGACTCGGCAAGTGTTGATTTAACTCTGCAGAATTTACTGTGTGGTTCGAAAAGAATCATAACTGTTCTGTTCAGACTGTCATGAAAAGATCAGATACAGGTCGCATTACGTCAAAATAAAATCTGAATTGAGTCACTTCAGCCTGCAGTGTGAACGTAGCCTAATTCCCCCCATGAAACACCATGAGGGTATTATTTTATTTATTTCTCATGAACATATTTGTTTACTTTGCAGTTGAATTGTATGGGACTGATGTCACATTAAAAGCATAAAAAGTTTAAAAATGGTTTATCATGTTTTTTTTTTATTTTTTACATAAGGTAAAAAAAAACAGTGCACTTTTTAGACCTGCTCCTTCTAAACACTGTTGACATGCCATTTCATATCGCAGTCCATATAGGTAACATTTACCAGTAAATCATTAACAATCTAGAAAACAGAGATTTTTATGTAAAGTTCCTTATTGTACAAGACAGCTAACTTACTGAAAAAAACTGGGGGGTTTTCACTACTTTCTGTAAAAGTAGTGAATGTATCACACTGTTCCCATTGGACTAGCTGAACAATTGTTGCAGAATCAGTCCGGCAGAATGTGAACCCTCACTGTAACTTTAATTTATGCAAAGCCAACACCTCATGAATGTCAATACTAGTTAGTGATTATAGTAGTATTTGTCAACTAAAGATTGTCACATCTTCCATGTGACAGAAAATCTCAACAGGAAGCTGGATATTGTGCTGATGGTATGAAGAACTTTCAATCTGAATGAACCTGAATGAATCTAAGAAAAAAGTCAAAATACCAATCAGACATGCAAAAAAAAGAGTATAAATGGCTTCTGCATAAATTAGCTGATCAAAGTTTATGCTTTTTAAGCCCTTACTTGTTACCCCAAAAACAGTTCAGATGCAATTTAATGGAAACATGATAATACAGCTGTCCTTAAGGGTTGAGTGACTTGAATTAAAGTATTTGTTGGGTTACAGTTAAGGTGTTGACACCAATTAAAATATTTTGGGACAATAGAGCTCACAACCACCTAATCTTTCCTATGAAAATAAATTTAGCTCAAATGAAGCTAGTTCAAACTTAAGATGTTATCAGTTCTTGAAGGTACCTGAAAATGGCCCAGTTGATGTTTTGACAGGATTTACTTTGACTATGTTTAGTCTGAGACGTTTTGAGTTCTCCAGCAGCTCATTACAAACATACAGACCATCACTGAGGAAGTAGTTCTCTGTACTGGTCAACCTGGAAAATAAAAACAGGACAGACATAACGTAACATTTAACCTTCTGTTCTTTCTGTTTTTTACTAGAGAAACTGAGAAAAGAGGATCTCAAATTTTTACTGTAAAAACTACACAAAGTCTGGTGTTCTGTTTAGCTGCGACAACTTCCTGGAGGGGTCATCGGCTGAACTGCTGTTCCCAACAACTTCATATAAATTATTCTCTTGACTCTGTCTTTTGATGTTTAACCCCATCTCTCCCAGACATAACTATTGGAAGAGATTTTGTCACAACTAACAGTACATTCTCTCTTTTATCCTATAACCTTTAAAACCAGCTCTGAGCTTATTTGTTAAGCTGTGTTTCTCTTTGAAATGAAGCTGCTAAAGAAGCCACATCTGGATGTTTTTACTTTTCTCTAACACTGAAAGTACTCCTGGATCAGTGCTTCTGTTTCTTTTGTGTATATGCTCTGTATTCTTAAACACCCAGTAAGGTGTGGCAGACATTGTTGGAGATGTTGGAGGTTTTTTTCTGTTAATGACACAAAGCAAGCGGTTGTCTTCTATTGCTACATGTCCATCCAGAAGGAGTGAATTCTGCAAGTCAATGACTTGATGCGATCTGCTGGGTTTCCTTATATTAAAACTTTGACCAGTGACAACAATAAACTGAACATGACTTTATTGGTTGATAACTAGAATTAATTGGAATGGGTGTATTAATGTTTTTAATTGCCTTTTTCATAAAGTGCCTTGAGATGACAAGTTGTCAGTTGGCACTTTGTTAATAAACTGAATAAAATCAAATGTAAAGCATGTAAGGCTCAAATGGTCCCTTGCCGACATGCTTTAAAATCCTTTGTCTGTAAACCTCCCTTTGATCCTGGGACACTTTGGGATGGGGGATCTGACAAGAGAGGCTCAGCAACCTTTTAAATTCAGAGAGCCACTTTCGCCCCATTGCCACAAAATAAAATTTGTCTTGAGCCACAAAAAAGACAAATTTTAGTTTTAAAAAAAGTAAATTAAAACATTTGTTTTGAAAGCAAAGTAAATGAAACTAAAAGTTCTATTTTCAAATTTCATGACAAAATGAACCATTTAAAGTTTACAAAAGGAAAAAAATATTTATTAGTTGTGAAATAAGACCAGGTGAGTGATGCCTTTATATAAGAGAAAGATGAAAGATACGCAGGCCACTTAAAAATGTAAAGCACATAACTTAAAACTAAAATAAACTACTTTTAAAAGCCTCAAAGCCCTGCTGTCCTTCTGTTGTAAATACTCTATGCAGATATTGCAAGTGTAATTTTAGCAGTGCTAAAATTTTAGCACTGCTAAAATTACACTGTCTTAATACCTTTATAATTCAAGACAAATTCTTTATTTTGTTTTGTTGTAAAGGAGCCATAGTGGAGGAACCAAAGGGCCACTTGTGGGTCTGAAGTCTCAGCTTGCAGACCGATGAACTAGACTGACTTAGTAATAAATACACATTCCTTTCAACAAAAATAACCATTTATTATCTGTGTTCCATTTATTATCTGTGTTTATCTTACCTGATGGTTGTGGTAGATGAGTCTCTGCCAACATTAAATGTGTGCTCTCCTTCACTGATCTGTTGAGACCAGTAAGGATGCAGCCACACCATGTAGCTCAGATGACCAGCATACACCATAGGCATTATCCAGTTTTCTATACTCAGCTCACTAAAAGACAAAAGAAAAATAAAACTCTTATCAAGTGTCCATGTATTAGAGCAGATTCAGCAAAATGAAGGTAGGAAAAAAAACAATCTTTTGAACAACAGGCCTGATTCCTTTTAAAGTTTTCTAAAAACAAATGCAAAAAGAGTTTCTTTGGCTGGGTGAACAAACTCCTGCCCAAGATCAGTAGTGCACTCCTGTTAAATATTTAGTGAGGAAGAGAACACACTTGCTGTATGTCATGTAAGTCAATGCAAAGTTATTGATCACAGACTGTATGGGCAAAATCCTTATCTCTAGGTTGTAACAAAGAGAAGAAAGCTGAGGTCGTTTCTCCCTATATCCCTACATGTAGGGAGAAACGAGTCCCTACATTGATTGTAGCAGGTTGCTACGATCAATAGCAGCCACACAGGCTAGAAGAAAACAAACGCACCCAGTATAACAATTTTTTTTTTTTTTTTTTTTTACTCAGATGGCAGACTGTTTGTACTGGGTGTTTTGTTGTAATATTTTACCGCTAGCATCAAGTCTGTTTTATACTGGGGTTTGCTAAACTTTTATTCTGTCACTGACCAATTGTTGATTAGTCTAGTCAATCAATAAATATTTTAAAATCTTTGTTTCGGTTTTGCATATAATGTTTTATAGTACGTTTGAAAAGATTTGTCAACATGTTCTAAACTACTTCCTAATATTCCTGTCTCTGGGTCAGTTATTGAATAAACTGATTGCATAATTATTATTATTATTTACTTTATTTTTTTACAAATTTTTGTTGCAACAGTTTTGTTGCCTTCTGTCCCGTTTCAAAGAAGGATTCTTTTAGGAATCTATATATTTTCCTTCTACTACTCCTTCTTGCACTGAAATGTGCCAATACATTTAAAATTTATTTCTCCCAACTGTGAAAACAACAATATATTATGCTGATGCTCTTACCTTAGGAGTTTCTCCTTATCAAACACTGTGTCAGCAGGCATGTTGACAGGGATAAGAAGGTCAGGATGGGAGTCTAAATGAACCAGTCTGATATTGTTGAGTGGAAGATGTCTTGATGCAATGGCTCGATAGATGTGATGGACCACCTGGAACAATATATAGAATTTACACACAATATTGTTTTACTATATAACATTTATCAAAACAAAAAAAATATTTAGTATTCTGTCACCATTTGTTAATTGTACAGATTACCCATATATTTAAATAAAAAACTTGTGCCTGTTGTATTGGTGGGATTTACTTTCTTTCTTACAGTCTCCATCTGATTTTTACTATTATGTGAACATGTACGCTTCCATATCCCCGTCACTTGGTTCTGATGGAGCTCAATTTCCTCACGGAGCGACAGTAAAGTCAATTTTTATTATTCTCCAGGCATTATTAAAGTAGTCATTTAAATTGGTAATCTGTAAATTAGCCTGAACTTTCAGTGTCAATGTTTTTGTTATCCTCTTCAGAGCTGAATATCTTAGTTTTCATTCAGTCAGTTTGACATTATTCATATAAGAGAAGCTTATTCAATTTCTTTCGGATAGCGGTCAGTAAATAATAAAGATGCGTTCTTAAAGGTTTGTATTTCAACAGTCAAGCTACTTGTATTGAGCTTGTTGCTGTCACTATTCGAAAACATCCTTACATGGTGGTGGTCCTCCACTATCCACACAGGTAGCTTATCGTACAACCTTTTCCGCGCCAAGGAATTCATTTCTGCATGAAGTTTTTTCCCTAACGGTCTCTTTAATCAGATTGACTTGAACAAGCTAGCAGTAAACCTTTTTGTACGAAAAGAACAGTCATGTCCGCGAGCGACAAGTAACCGGAAATTCACGCAACAGTTTTTATCGCCGGTTAGAAACAAGAATGAAACAGAAAGGTTCTGAGTCGTAAACCAATCAAATAATACTACAGAAAAGGAAACATTTATAAATATAATGTTTAACGGCTACAGCTAGTTGTAAATAGTAAGGAAACATTTCTAACTATTTATCAAAATATGTCACCAATGTCCTCCTAGAGAAGATGTTTTATGAAGTATATTTAATATTTATTGTTTTTATTGTGGCACCATAGCTTTCCCTTTAAAAATAACCTCTGTTTGTTTGTGTGCAATGTTTGTATTGTATGCGCAAATTGGTGAACAAATTATATTAAAAAATCTCTGCAAATCTGCAAAAAATTAATCTCAGTCCTAAATTCATATGTTTAAACCCTAGGATTATTTTCAATTGAAATAACTTTTTTGTTTTCTGTAATGTTTGCTCAATTATCCCTGGACAGTTTAAATTTGATCTATCGTTACCTTTATTAATAGTACTGTTTGAGAGCAATTTTATTTTATGAAATTTATTTTTAATTTATTAATAATAATTTATAAGCAAATTAATTTTATTATTATTCAAGGTGACTGTCTGGTTGTAGCTGCACCAGGCTGGTTATAGCTATGCAAACACGTGCACATTCACATGCCTGTGCACGTGTGACTCAGCACTCACCCAGAAACAACCAACTACCTGAATCTGCTGGTAAATTAGGAAAATTAACTATTGCCAACCTAAAACTGCAGCCCTCAATGTAAAAGAGAAAAATGTTTTGTCAGGTTTTATGAGGTCAAGGTGCTAAAGTGTTTATTGAGTTCCTATTATCACCAGGTGTAACCTTGACAGTTGCAAACACCAAAGATAGGATAATGATCTTCAGTTTGTTTGACCTTGTAACACTGCAATCTCCACAGACACTGACACATCATTGTTAGAGTTCTTTGCACTGATATAAATGTTTACAACTTTCCCATGTGTTAGCATATGAGGGCTTAGAGATATATGTTGATTATTTAAAATAAGGTAGCTCATTTAAATAATCAAATCATAAGAACCTGACTTTATTTGTTCATCTTTGCAAACTTATCAGTGAGAGAAAATAATTGAAGTGTACATCAAATAGCAGAAATTCTAGTCTATTCAGGACATCTGGCTTGTTATTTATAATATAACATCTTGTGAGGTAGCATGTGAGGTTTTCATGGAAAAATAATGTATAATGATAAAATAATTTATATTGCTATTTTCACCCTATGGTTTGTACTATAAAGTACCTATTTATCATTTAGCTTAAACAATTCAGATTATTTTTCCCTCAAAAATCGCTGAATTTTTGCATTTTCCCATTCAAATGCTCGGAAGCGCAGTTGGTGAGGCAGCAGTGAGCTGAGCCTCACCTGGGATTGATCATCTTCTCACTAACTGCACTGGCTGCCATTCGATGGGAGCATGCTCATCCTGTCTGTACGTTGCCAATAAAATGGCAAAAAAAAAAAACATTTAATCTATGAATTGATTTTCCATAATTTATCTTATATAATATAATGTACAGTGTTTTTTTGTCACCAACTGTGTGTGTATCGTGATTCGTGTGCTGAGGAGCGATCAGAAATGACAGAGGACAGATTCGAGGTGAGTCAGGTGCGCCCCCTGCCTCATGGCAGGGGGCGCATGATCTCAGACATTGTGACTCCACAACTGCAGAGTAAGACAGTACAGCGAGCTAGACATACAGTAAAGTTAAGTGCAGCGATATATTTCTTTTTTCTCCTCTTACCACACCAATCACTTATTAATAATCGCAAAAACCATAACCCAAAACCATACTACTGCAACAGACTGAATGTTCTGCTCTTTGTGTGGGAAATATTTTAGTGTTTTTTTTTGGTTTTTTTTGTATGCTTGTTTGTTTTTGCGGCATTGTTGTCAGTTGCTATGGCAACGAGTCTGAGCATAGCTGCGCCGATACAGAGCCAGAAAGAAGTGGTTTTGAGTTGTACTTTAGCGGTTTTTCTCTTTGCTGTGAAGCACAGCACGAAATTAATAATATCTACATGTCCAAGTTTGATTGAGTTAACGGAATTATTCTACGCCGGCAGCTAGAATAATTCCGCTACCGGCGGAATTATTCTACGGCCATGTCATGGCTATGCATAACATTTTAAAGAATAGTCTTTTTGCCCTCCAAGTTTGTCCGCATGCGCGGAATTTCCTCATGTAAACAATAACATGTAAGGGGTCTATATCTGATTATAATTTCACCTCACCAGCTGGCCACACCAGCTATGAACCTCATCGCAGGTCACTGCTCCCTAAATACACAATCAGTAGTTTTTGCAGGTACATCAAGTCTTAGCAGCTGTTTATAGTGTTGACTGAAATTGTTGTAGCTTAATAATTCATCATTTATTCATTTAGAACTTTTTGCTTAAATGTTTGCCACTGAAAAAACAATCACTGCACTTAGTAAGTAAAACTGTGAGTAGTTGAAATTACTTTAAATCAAAATGAGTGGTACAATGTTTTTATTTCAAAGAGAAACAGGTTCACTTTTTTTAATTCAAATCAATTCAATTTATTTATACAATGCTATATTGTGACTTGTGACTAAATGTACTGTGAATTATCACTGTACATTTAGTCACAAGGCCGTTAACAAAACAGTCAATCCAATCAATTACAAATTCCAAGTCAAATACTCACATTCCAAATGGATCCTTGTTATTAAGCAATCCATCTGTCCGTCTGTCCATCCATCCATTGATTCATCCACTTACTCTGAGCTTGGGCTGCTGAAGTAGCAGCCTAAGCAGAGAGGCCCAGACTTCCTGGTCCACAGCCACTTAGGTCAGCTCCTCCAGGGGAATCCCATGGTGTTACTAAGCCAGTCAAGAAACATAGTCCTTCCATTATGTCCTGGGTCATATTGATCAAGAATCTAATATTTAATCGGACCATACTCTATCATTATCATCATGTGGGGACAATGCAAAGCAGATGTTGTCTATGTTTCCCCAAAAGGTATAAAGTTGCTTCTTTCTGCTGCTGTCAGAGCTGGAGGGCTGTGTTGATCTGCGACTGTAGCTGTTAAACAGACCATAGGCCATACTTCACTGGTTATGAAGTATATTATGAAATAAGCTAATTTACTAAATAAACCTTAATAATGTCTGTTTAATCTCCATAGCAACTTGTCTGCAGACTGCTATAAAGATCAGAAAAGCTGAAACTTTTTAACTACATAATTTTTGATGTTAGCACCTCAGAGATCTAAACTTATAAGACTGAGAGATATCAAGGGAAAGAAAACTCAGTCGCTGCCAGTAGGCCCCTCCAGACATTCAGGGGCCTTTATTAATTGTTGAATTGTAACATAGACCATAGATCTAAAACTTTAGCATTCATTTATTGAGAATGACAATGCTATTAAATTTTATTCAATGCATTCAGCAGAGATAAAATAAAAATAAAAAATTGGGAAGTTTATTTTGTAAAATGTACTTTGTATTTAAACACTGTTAGTTATGCTCATGTTCTCAGCATTATGGAGGGCCTAAATCAGACATCTCCCGCCAGCTGCTCCAGCACACCAATACTAATGAAGAGCCTTCTGGTGTAGGTGCATCACTGAGGTGCGAGGACTTTTTTTCTCTCTTTGTTGTCTTATGGCAGACTGAGACCAAATTTAATTGTACAACAGACGTTATCACTTACAACATCTTCATGACACGCACATGTAGGGCGATGGGTGTACACTGTAGACACACATAAGAGCATTCAGAGAGGGTTCTATTCAATCAGCTTCACTTCTGGTGCCTGCTCCCATTTCCCAATGTTGTTGGTAGACATGGAGGGTTCTGGCTAAGGGGCTAGGATGTGGGGGGAGTGTCCAGCTAATCTCCCATGTCCTTATAAACTCTATGCATCAGCACCACATTTGAGCAGTTGAAGACAGGAAAAGCCTGGAGATTTTCCACACCCTGTTTTGGGGTTAGAGGCTGGGCAGAGGAGTGGTCTGTCTGGACGAGGATTGGGCGTCGGATCTTCAGGGGTCGATTGGGGCTGGGGTTTTGGTTCTCCCAGGGTCACTCAGATTTTGGATTTTGATTCATGGCTTCAGTGTCTGGTCCGCCAGCCGAGAGCCTGCTGGATTCAGCAGAGAGTGGCTGTGTCGGCTCCACATCTAGGAGTGTGGCTTTGGTGGATGGTCTGGCTGGTCAGCTATGTGCACCATTAACGATGGGGGTGTGTTGTGGAGTGTGGTATGCCGTTGGCATTTTTTGTACAGGTGTCCCGATACCAGTTTTTCCCAACCAAGTACAAGAAATTCAGTTTAAATACTTGTTGATACCGAGTAATGATATTGTAGCGAACGCAGTCACATAAGCATTTTTTATGCATATTTTGGGAAATACTGTTTGATTAATAACGTCATCTGACCACATCAGCAATTAGGTCATCACTTGGTCACGTGGTGGTTTCGATAGAGGACTGTAAGTTTCGTTTATACTCAGTTGGTGTGTGCAAGCGGTAATAGGAAAGACAAAGAACTGAAATATGGAAGAAATGGACTTCTAGCAACTCCTAACCTTCTGGTTGGAGGGGCATATGGTATGGACAATTGTGTTTGTATATGTGTAGTAAGTTTCATTTGAACAATTCATATAAGAGAACATGACGGTTTTACTGATGTATATTTGCCACCGTGTATTTTATTGCAGTGTTCACGGTGGTCTTGGGCGTTTATGCGACAGAAAATTGATTTAATAAACGTTTGGAACCATCAGTCGGAGCGTTGCACCTTCATCAACCAGTGAGAAAACGTTGGGAGCAGCTATAGTGAACACGTGCACCGTGTGCAGCTCAAGGCCAGAGAACATCGAGGGAGGCCGCGTGGTGAAAGCAAGCCGTGAACTTCTCGCCAGCCATGCTGAGATGGACGGGGGAGAGGGGAAAAGGACTGTCGCAGCTTGAAGATTACAACTCGTCGACCTGCATGAAGACTACAACTCGCCTGCAGCTTGAAGAAAACTACCGCTCGTCTTTCAACCTTGCAATCTGCTCGGACCGTTGCGATTGCAGTGACTTGCAAAACATGGCGTCGGCTTGCGATGAGGACAAGGATTGAGACTGCGCCGTTTCCACAAGTCATCACAAGAGGGCAACAGCGCGGTCGTGAGTGGTATCACCAAGCCCTTGGCTTTCAGGTTTTCAGTTGATAAGAAACATTATCACTTGTAAATATTTGAATTTAAGTGTGAAAGGCCATTGTGTGCATATTTTGTGTGAATATTTCTGGTCTGTGTTATTAAGGAACTTGATATTTCTACTTTGGATTTCTTGTTTGGTTTTATATGTGTATGCTTGATATTTGAAATTAATACTGAGGATTACTTATAGCACAAGTTTAGCTTAAGGTTTTGCTTAAGATTTTGATTATTAATAATTCAGAAAATGTATCAAAGTGAAGAGAGTGCTCTTGTACTTGAGGGAGTAATTCAGGCTCTTGAAGAAGAAAAAATAGACTTACAAACCAAGTTAGAAACTGAAACAGATGCAACATTAAGAGACCAAATGACAGAACGCATTGCTGAAATTGATAACAGTCTGTAAGCACATAGCGTAGAGAATCATGAACCAATTTCTGAATCTGAACAACCTAGGCGATCAGAAAAAGAGCGTAGACCAACCGAAAAGTGGCTTAACTATGCAAAAGAAGAGAGTGCAAAAAAGGAAAGAAAGTTTATGTTAA